>CM029281.1:28114231-28353711 GCA_016920895.1 Vaccinium myrtillus
TGGCGGTGGTGGTGGGTGGTGGTGGGTGGTGGTGGTGGGTGGTGGTGGGTGGTGGCGGTGATGGTGGGTGGTGGTGGTGGCGGTGCGGTGGTGGGTGGTGGCGGTGATGGTGGGTGGGTGGTGGGTGGTGGTGGTGGTGTGGTGGGGTGGTGGTGGTGGAGGTGGTGGTGGTGGTGGTGGGTGGTGGTGGGTGGTGGTGGGTGGTGGCGGTGGTGGTGGTGGTGGTGGTGGTGGTGGCGGTGATGGTGGGTGGTGGTGGTGGTGGCGGTGGTGGTGGTGGTGGTGGTGGTGGGTGGTGGTGGTGTGGTGGTGGCGGTGATGGTGTGGTGGTGGGTGGTGGCGGTGATAGTGGGTGGTGGTGGGGTGGCGGTGGGTGGTGTGGTGGTGTGGTGGTGGGTGGTGGCGGCGGTGGTGGTGGTGGGGTGGTGGTGGTGGGGTGGTGGCGGTGGTGGTGGAGGTGGTGGTGGGGTGGCGGGTGGTGGCGGTGATTGTGGGTGGTGGTTGGGGTGGTGGCTGAGAGTGAGAAAACAAAAACAGAAAGTGAAAGTTGAGATTTTCAACTTCCCCAAATTTCATAAATAGTGGAAGTAAGAAGTAGAATTTGAAAGTGAAAGTGACACACAAACAACATTCTGTTTTTAAATTGTCAAAATTCTGAAAACAAAAACAGAAAACAGAAGTGCCACCAAACAAGGCCAATATGGATTAGGGGGTGCGTCCAAAATATATCCTCTCCATGGGGAGGATATAGAAATTCAAGGGGGAAATCATATCCAGGTACCAAAATCTAAACAAACACGGATATACTCAACCCGAATATGTATATCTGACCTCTCCCCATATCCCCCTCTTATGTCCTTCAAACAAACAAGGCATAACGGTTCGTTTGGATGCGGGATGAGTTTGAGTGGATTAAAAGTAAAGGGGATAAGATAATATGACGTATTAGGGGGTGTTTGGGTACCAATTTTTCTACTTTTCCCATTCTCTTTTTTCAATTTTGGGTGTTTGGGAAACTTATTCTCTCAAAACTGGTTTTCCATTTTGAACATTTAGGCTAAAACCCAGAAAGAGTTTGGGAGCTCCTTTTTCACTTCTATTTCTCTTTTTTATTGTCCCCTCAATTCATACTCTCCCTCCCATTCTACCCCTCACCCCTTGTTTACGTTTATCCTCTAGATCCCTGTGCAACATAAAACACCCCTTCTCTCTTGTTTATCTCTGCAAAAAAAAAATCAAAAAATCAAAAAATCAAAACCCAACAATTAAGGCAAATGGAAGACATTCGGCCCAATCCAAAACGATCGACTGCGAAAACTTAAACACCGAATGGCGATTTTGAATCGACAGCGTTTGGTTTGAAACCTTCAACGACTGGGGAGTTTCGATCTAACTCTGGGCAATTTTGGAGCTTTGAATCCACAGACCTTTGCTTCGAATCCCTTCAATGGTGGTTCAATTGGTGGTGCCAGTGGGGGATGGCATGATGGCGGTGGTGGCTGTGGATGAGGTTAAGGTGTGGTAGAATACGGGAGAGGTGGAAGGAAAAAAAAAATGGAGATGGTATTTTAGGCGCGAATGGGTTTGACTGTGGATGTTGATTTGTGTTCATTGAAAAAATTGAAGTTCCAAAATGGGTTTTGCATTAATTTTTGTATGTGTGTGTGTTGAGAGAGGGTGAGAGAGAGGGAACGAGTCGAAGAAAAAAGTATTTTAATAAAGAATACGTAAAATAGAGTGAAAAATGTGCACTGTCTATTAGTATTTTGGCTCAAAATTTACGGAGACCGTTGGGGATGCCCTAAGAGAAGTAATTTGACGAGGAATAGACCAACGGTTTTAAAATTAAAATGCCATGCTGCCAATCGGTTCTTCCATTTCACATTATATGTATTAAGTATGGGAGGCTTTCAATCATAAAAAAAAATGAAGAGCAAAACTTTTTTCCAAAAAAAAAGAAGAAAAGGACGGGATACCTTTACAAAAATATTTCCCAATATAACTTTAAAAAACTTGCTAAAAATAATATCCATATATATTTTGATACCATAGTAAATAAACAAGGGCAAAATAGTAAATAACCAATCTATAACTCATTCTCATCATTATTCTCCCAAACAGTACTCCTCATGTTGTAAAATGCATTCATTTCTCACAAACATTCTTCTTAGATTCAAAACATATTCTGACTATAATCTAAAAAGTTAAAAATGAAAAGCTGATAAGTAGGCCCTCAAACACCCCATTAGTTATGGAGAGGTGGGGCCACAATGATATAATGTTTATGAAATGTGGATAAATTAGTACTTGGTGTGGATAATTTTTTTTAAAAAGGGAGATAAGGTTGGGTAAATGATCGATGTAAAAAGCTCTCAAATGACAAAATTGCCCTTGTGCATGCCCATATTGAATAATGCATAAAATCAATTTTATAATTCCAAACATTTCATTTTCTAATAACTTAATAATGTTTAATTTCGTATATTAAATAAATGTACTAATTTCTTGAGATACCATTACAAAGGCTTAAAAAAAACACAACCACTAATTCAAGAAAAAAACATAGTTATATATGTAGAAGACTACTTGTAATAAACTAGGCCCATTACTAAAAAATCAAGTAGAAGAATATATGTAATAAACGAAGGTATACAATTTTTCAAAATTTTCGCATCGAATTAAAGATCTCTATTAGTAGTTTAGTTTGGTGCAAAATAAAACATAAAAATTTATGTGCGAAAGTATTTTATTTTTTGATCTGAAGAGTATTGCAAAACTAACTCAATAAGCCAACAATGTAGCATACTTTCGTATACAATTATTCAAAAAACTTTCGCATCAAATTAAAGATCTCTATTAGTAGTTTAATTTCATGAAGAAAAAAAAAATATACGTGGAAGTACTTTATTTTTTTATCCGAAGGATATTGCAAAGCCATCTCAACAAGCCAATAATGTAAAATACTTTCCTATACATTTTTTAATTTTTTTTGCATCGAATTAAAGATCTCTATTAGTAGTTTATTTTGGTACAAAAAATATAAAAATATGCATGGAAGTACTTTATTTGTTGAACCGAAGGAATTTGGCAATTGGTTGGGGGTAGGGAGTAATTGCGTCTCTCCTAATCAGCCCTGACTAATTATAGACAACCGCTCGCTATCGTTAATTAGTTAGCCCTGAGGCAGATGAGAGGGGTGGCCAGATATGTAAACCGAGTGGCAATTTAGGTTGCCAAATCATGGCCTAAACGTGGGCTTGGGATTACTCATACCCGGATGAGTAGTCCAGCTCCTATATACAACATCCAAACGGGCTCTAAGAGTATTTCTAAGAGTATTACTGTAATAGTTTTTTCTTAAGTGGAGGCACGTGGATGAGTGGGGGGCACGTGACTCCATGTGCCCCAATTACATCCATCCCTGTGCGTGGGGTACACATTGGGATCCTGTACAAAATGATCCAAGCTGTTAAGTAATTTCAAAATGTGTTCAAGGCACCCTATAAAAAAATCAGCTAAATTGATCAATTGCATATGCTTAATCTAATTATCTACAAACTATTTTCCAAAATACTCCCTCCGTCCCCATTTTATAATCTCTTTTGGGGATTCCAACTTATAATAAGGGGACATAATCATTATACTACTTTTGAAAACATGTTTTTCTCACATTACCCTTCAATCATAACATTTTCTTACTTTTTTATTACTCATTTTAATTTCAAAAAACACGGGTAAAGGAAGAAATTCCTTAACAATTACCCATTTAGTTTTGAAGTGGGACAATATTTTTTGAACGATAAAAAATGCCAATGACTATAAAATGGGGGCAGATGGAGTAATTTTTTAGAATCAGTAAATTAGCCCGGACATCTGATTATCAAATAGTAGTAATTTTTTAGAAGTCTGAACACATATAGCATTTCTGTTACTATAATTTTGCGGCCTTTGATTTTATATGGTTTCAAACAGACTTACTAAAATATCGGCCAATTTGGTGACAGGGAGGTGGTGGTCCCATTTTCATTGAAAAAAAGTTAAAAACTAGACAAGAGAAAAAGTAAAGGTGAAAGAACAGCACGCCTAGTCTGGCAGGAATGGATGTGGGGACTTTTTTACAACCCAACAGTAGTCCAGAAGGACAGACCCATGATGTTACGGAGTTCCACGCATTTACGTTGGGTCGTACACTCAATTTTGGGTACGGATTCGTGAGAAAATTTTCTGTGCCGAGCGGGTATTGTCCACGTGGCACCGGCTCGGCAATCTCAGCCGTTCAAAATACAATCCAACGGGCCGGAATAGGAGAGGGAAAAAGAGGAGAGAGAGTGTCCGGGTGAGAGGAGAGAGAGGGAATCGATCTCGGCTGTTCAAAACACTTTTGGACGGTCAAAATTGTGCTCGGCACGGTCACGTGGTACCTGGTAGGTACCCAAAAAAATTTCCGGATTCGGGGTGCTTTGGAAAAAAACCAAAAACTGTTTTTCGGTTTTTTCCTTTTGTCCTTATTCATTTTTTTTTTTTTTGCATTTGTTAGTTTTGCGTCAAGTTTTCGCGGTTTATGGTTCCGTCTCGACGAGACGGATCCAAAGAGTATAAAATTATGGTCGAAACTAATTTTTTTAATAAAGCCAAAATTAAACCAATAAACTGGAGGATTTTGGTTTATTTTCAGCTTTATTAAAAAAAAAATATTACTTTTGACCATAATTTTATACTCTTTGGATTCGTTTCGTCGAGACGAATCCATAAACCACGAAAATTTGACGCAAAAATAACAAACGCCAATTTGTTTTGAATAAGGACAAAACCAAAAAACCAATTTGTAGATTTTTTTGCCAAAGGTAGTGTTGTGCAATACGAAAGTGTGCTCCAGGAGCACTGAATAATTAGATATGTGAGGGCCATAATCTTGTACACGGTAGGAAAGATTATACGTACTTAACTATGACGTCTCTCACTCAGTTTCTCTAGTCGAATTCTATGTTCCATTAAAAATTCGTGTAGCAGATATTTCAGGGTTCAAATATTTTTTTATATCATGCATTTTGACAAAATCAATTCCAAAATTAGCTCTCAAAAATCAATTCCAAAGGGTTTAGCTTTCAAGGTCTGACCTAAAAATTGTGGTCCCCCATGAAGACAACACTTAAAGCGCCTTTTTGGGTAAAAAAACTAATGTGGTTTATTTTTCGTCTTTATTCACAAAACTTTAAGTTTGACTAATAATTTTATTTTATTTTTAGATTTTTTGAGAGTGTTTGGATGAGTTTTTGAAAACTAAAAATGCAAAAAAAAAATTGAATAAGGACAAAATGAAAAAAAATAAAAACCACAAAAATGAAAATAATCAATTCACCCAAAGGAACTTTTTTCCAAAGAATAATCATTAAATACGACAAAGCCAATACACTATAAGGCTCTATTAATCATTATATAACAACAAAAAAATCAAAACACAATCATATATAACGTACGATTATCACTTAAATATTACTCGTGTTGCATTTTTAGAAGCAAAAGTATCATTAAACTTTGTATAATCCACCTCTTCTACCAAGTCATTTTATCATGGCATCGAAGAAGAAATTCATCGGCAAAGAAAATTCCATTATTATGGCATCAAAAAATGAAGCTATTACACTAAAAAAATGGAATCCATTGAGACAAGTTCAAAGAGTATAAAACCCTTTGACATATGATATATCCAAGTCAAATTAGTAAGAAACAATAAACCCACAACTCTGAAGATGATTTTTTTTTCCTCTTTCCGAATTTTGAGAGAAATTGAAGAATTCTAATTTTCCTTTAACTAATCAATCACATAATCATCCTTCAATTAACTAATCACATAATCAACCTTTAGGCCCTTTTATAACTTGTATTTGGGCCTTTTTTTTTATATTGAGCCACAATGGTTTAGGCTATTTTGTAACTAATAATGGGTTTATTTCTTTATTTGGATAAAAAAAGAGTTCTAGTCTAACCCATTTATAAAAAAATGTTGGAGTGCCTCCCAAATCAACCATTTTTGGAGTGCCCTAGGCCCAGGCCTTGTAGGCCTTGGGCTTGGGCCAACCCTGCTCAAACCCCCCCCCCTAAAGAAGCCAAGACACCTTTGGTCCAACGGAATCAGAAATGCACATAAGTGCAAGGACGTTAGGAATTCAATTCCTCAAAATGCTAATCTAACTATTCTCACAGTGGAATAAGGGGTGGCCAGAAGAAACCCTATAGTCACCACTTCATGAAAATACAAAGGGTAGGGTGGGATCAAATCTTATGTATCGGTTTTTCTCTGTATCTCTATTTTCGGACACTTCTAACCATTACATTACAATGTTACCTGGCAATTTTTAAACACCGAAATTTTAAAATACGATCTAACAGCTCAAAATACTTGGGTACACGGGAACAAGGAAAATCCGATACAGAGGAACTTGTTTGAAATAGAAAATAGAATAAAGGGTGGCCAAACACCCCTAAATAACCAGGCCCCATCGATCTAATCTATTTGACCACTTGCCCATTTCCTTTCATAAAAGATTGTAATGTGTCCTAGCTTTAGACCTGAAAGACTATCTTTTATTGGAGGGATTGGATCTGTACCAAAATCAGCCAGACATATTCAATATTTAATTAAAATTGTTTCTACACTTGAACGTTAAATTCCAAAGGGTAGTCACGTGCAAAGGGATCAATCATTCCACTAGATGCTCTCATAAGCTCAGACTTGTTTGGTTAAGAGAGGCAGAGAGAGAAACCTTGATGAGCTGACAGATTGTCAGGACTTGTCGACTTGAGGCTCGGGAGTTTGGTCTCTCTTAAGATTTCATACTCGGATACTTGGTTCTTGTATTTACACATTTTTATGTGATGTATTAGAAGGTAATCCACTAAACAAAAAACAATTTTTGCCAAAAACAGAGATAAGTTATTCTCTCACAATACATCACATAAAAAAACTGAAAAACCAGTTTATTCTAAAATGGTCCTTTTTTTTGAAAAGACGTAGTAAATGAGTCTTTACTTCAACAAGGACATCAACTTTTTCTTTAATGCCAAGAGGACAAATCACCTACACATTCCAAAAATGCCCCCATTAGCCAATGAAAGTGCCTAAACCCCAAACCTAATGAAAGTGCCTACACCTAAAATCTATGGTACCCTATGAAAGTGCCTAAAATCCTAGGGTACCCTAAGAAAGTGTCTAAACCACTAAAACTCTATAATTGGAAAGTGCACTCTAAACATAAACCCTAGGGTACCCTATGAAAGTGCCTAAAACACTAGGGTACCCTATAAAAGTGTCTGAACAACTAAAACCCTATAATTGGAAAGTGCACCTTAAGTGCCTAAATCCTAGGGTACCCTATGAAAGTGCCTAAACCACTAAAACCCTATAATTTGAAAGTGCACCCTCAGTGCCTAAACCCAAAATGCCTAAACCCACTATACCCTACCCCGAAGAGCCTAAACCTCCCTAAAATTGAACCCCAAAAATTGAACCCACCCCCAAAATTGAAGAGAGAGAAATTAATTGTGTCCCACCCATCAAACTTGTCCCATGCGTGAGAGAGAGAGAGAGTGATGGGTCACGAAAAATGATAGGCTGTAGTGCTAAAGGTTTCGTCAATTGAAAGTGACAGGTGAATGCCAGTCCTTGGTTTCACGGGTAAAGTGTCACTTTCACGGTTTACAGGAGAAAAGTGACGGTCTGGGTTTCGTTTTATAATTTTTTTTTACCATTAAGGGTATTTTTGTCTAGTGTTGTCCTTGAACCATCAAATATTTTACATTAATGTATTATAGGCATTAAAATAAACTAATCTGGACTAAACACCATTTAAAGCCCCAAACTTGGCCTTTAGACCAATTTTCTGATTCTAAAAACACCCTTAGTCCTTGTTCTACTATAGATTTTAGGTGCATTTTATGAAAATCTCAAAAAATGAACATTTTATGGAGATGTGATAAAATGGAGTTGTTTTCCCAACTGATAAAATGTAGTGGTTTTCCTATAGATTTTAGGAGGATTTTATGAAAATCTCATAAAATCACTTTTACATTTTATGTGTTGAGATTGGAGTGTCATAAAATGTGAGATTTTATGTCCCAAAAATCTGTTGAAGAACGCACCCTAGGAACACCATTAGTTTTAGTTTTGAAATCTATTTAAGTGCTATCAAATTCTTATGAGTTTCAGTCCATGTAGAACTTTGTCCCGATTTAATTGGCTCTCTATTAGTGTACGGTGTGATTAGTCTCTCAAAAATTAATAGGAAAGGGTGCCTGGGCACAACAGGGTGGTTGTGCCTGAAAATCGGGTATTGACCTGGGCCAAAAATGTGATCCGGACCGTAGAACAAAACTTTTTAAAATTAAGTCGATTGGATATAGGTAACTCTGTAAACGAACAACATTTCTTTGGCAGTTATAAATGTTGGGGGAAAATACGGCAAACACAGTGATTTTTTGGAACAATTTTATTATACAAATACAAATTGAATACAAAATCTGAAATTACAAATTTCAATCAAGTGTCTAAACGAAATATCGAATTGAATACTCGAAGAATGAATTCTGCCATTAATCTCACATCATGGGGGAGTTACAAGCCCCACAATATTAATCCCATGTTTAAATTCGTTGAACCTTTTGAGGGTCCTTTTGGTTGCCTCGGAAGACCCTCCGAATGCTCTGATTTAATTCATCCGGAATATGGAATATTTCCAACAATAAATTTTCGGAAAATTATATTATGGACAAATGTTGTTCATTCACTGAATTACACCAAGCCACCACCCCAAATTACTATCTCTATCCCAATTTAAACGTCTCTCTTTGGGATGTCCCAAAATAAATGCCTACTTTCTATAAGCATCAATTAAACACATGCCGGAGAATTGTATAGTGTAATTCCAGTTACACGAAGTCAAATCTTATTCCTCTCTCTCTCTCTCTTCTCCAAAAACTCTAGCCACCACTAATATTACTCTTCCTCTTTCACCTCCCCCCTAGGGTTTCAATACCCATAGTAGTGGGAGGGGAGGGCCATGATACTATTTATTTTCTCCATTCGTTCTTTCTTTTTCTTTTGTCTCTCCATATCAACGACTTGTCGTCTGATCTGAGAGGGTTATGTCTCTCGCTTTGTGAGAGTTGTTAGTTTCGTCTTCGGACGAATTTTCGTCTACAGATCGGGTACTTCCAGGCGTGGTTGCTTTACCATGGTATCTGTGTCAACAGTGTTGCTACCCTACATGATATCGCTGGCAGGGCAACTCGTGGTGGCTTTGAAGATCTGTAGTTTTTGGAGTTCATTGGTGCGAGCATGCTTGGTTGAAGTCCATCCGATCGTCTGGGTATTCTTTGTCTTTTATCTTTAACTAGCACTAAGTCTCTTCAGAGATGCTGATTCTAGGAATGAATCTTGTAAGTGCCGCTATTTGCGTCAGGCCATGTCTGGGTTATGGTGAAACACATCGATTGCCTTGTGCGTTTCTTGTTCTCTATTAAGATGATTAGTTTGACTTTGTCCAAGATCTTTGTAATGAATTCCGTTTTTGTAAAAATAAATAAATTAAAACATGCCAAACTTCTAGTTTTACCCTTAAGGCCCCGTTTGGATGGATATCAGCCATGCATAAATTTTGAGTTGCATATTGAAAGTTACAAACAATTTAAATAAATTTAACTAACTTCACATATTTAAAGGTTAAGTTTGGAAATCTAAAGCAATAATGTTGACTTCTTAAAAAGCTCAATTCCCAGTAGAAAGCACTTACGGGGTGTTCCACTAACAAAAAATTATTTTTTTCAAAAATCGAGACATGTCATTCTCTCACAATACATCACATAAAAAACTGTGAAATACCAATTTTTTCAAAAAACCACTTTAGTGGAACACCCCCAAATGAGATTGAGGGAGTAAAAAGGTGAGCTTGAGCTCTACCAGACAAAGTGCTGAATGACAGCTACTTGGCTGATGAATGTATGGAACAAACAATGCTCGTGTTTCTAGATTTTCTCTTATAAATTTCACTGACCTCACCTTTACTGACAAATGAGGAGACCTCCTCAGGTTTCTAAAATTATACTAATCTTCCATACTTTACAAAATATTACTAAATTTCCCCATTTTGCTAACTAAACACTAACGCCGTTAAATTTTGGTGCTAATCTATAGTGGGCTCTCAAAATAGCTCTTAAGTGAGGCTCCTAACATTTACCTAGCCATGTGCTCAATTATTGTCTTCAATGGGCTCCCCATACACTCCTAAGGGTGGCTCCCAAGCTTGGCTCCTAGCACATTAGTTAATTTAGGTAGCCTTGTAGCTAACTCCAAGTGAGACCTAAAGTCTTTAAATCATTTTTGGATATGAAATTTTCAAGCAGGAAGAATAACATTTTTTAATATGAATTATCAATGTATGGGTCCCACACTTTTTGATTTTTTTTTCACAAAATAGAAAATGCTAATGCTAGCCCATTGAATGCACATATCCTCTCTAAATTTAGCAAACTTTAGGAGTGAAAATGGACCCCAACTATGCTTATGTGGACACCTTAGGATACAACTTAGGAGAAATTTGTAGGGAGTCCACTGTGGATTGATTGAAATGCCCTTGTTACTCTTTTTCAATTGGGCAACTTGTTCAAAAGTCCTAGGCAAAGAATTTGTAACCCCGTTAATCCACCAAACAAGTTTATAACCTATCTAGTCCTAATGCTAGCATCTTTTTTTTTTTTTTTTTTTTTTTTTACCTTACCAAAAAAAAATTTGTACCCTATGAAAGTGCAAAAAAAATTTGTACCCTATGAAAGTGCCTAAAATCCTAGGGTACCCTACGAAAGTGCCTAAAACCCTAGGGTACCCTACGAAAGTGCCTAAAACCCTAGAGTACCCTATGAAAGTACCTAAACCACTAAAACTCTATAATAGGAAAGTGCACCCTAAAACCTAAACCCTAGGGTGCCCTATGAAAGTGCCTAAAACCCTAGGGTACCCTATGAAAGTGCCTAAATCCTAGGGTACCCTATGAAAGGGCCTAAACCACTAAAACCCTATAATAGGAAAGGGAACCCTAAAACCTAAAACCTAAAACCTAAACCCTAGGGTACCCTTTGAAAGTGCCTAAATTATAAAATAAAAAAATTCGTGGACCTTAGACCTTGTAAAACTTTAACATGGACTAAATGCCCAATAAGTCCCCACTTTTGGACCCTAGAACAATTAACCGTTTTCTTTTTAGAGTTGTTATATATTGTAGTATTTATATAATCGCTCGCACTTTCTATATTTTATTAATTACTATTTTGTATATAAATTATTTTATTACGAATTTTCTTGAAAGTATATTTTTAAACGAAATACACACTTCCGTATTCATTATAACAAAAAAACGATTGTCTATGTTTTTAATTAGTTATTTTGCCTATACAAGAAGTTAGCATAATGTACCATTTAATTATCGGTTAATTGTTCTAGGGTCCAGAGTGGGGACTTATTGACCCATTTAGTCTATGTTAAAGTTTTACAAGGTCTAAGGTCCACAATTTTTTTTTAAAAAAATTTTGGTACTTTCAAAGGGTACCCTAGATTTTAGGTTTTAGGGTGCACTTTCCTATTATAGGGTTTTAGTGTTTTAGGCACTTTCATAGGGTACCCTAGGGTTTTAGGCACTTTCATAGGGTACCCTAGGGTTTTAGGCACTTTCATAGGGTACCCTAGGATTTTAGGCACTTTCATAGGGTACAAACTTTTTTGGCACTTTCCTAGAGGTACAAACTTTTTTTTTGGTAAAAAAAAGAAAAAAAAGAAAAAAGAAAAAGAAAAAATTTCAACATTAGGACTGGATAGGTTATAAACTTGTTTGGTGGATTAATGTGGTTACAAATTATTTGCCTAGGACTTTTGAACAAGTCTCCCTTTAATTATTTGTTGATATTTGATTTATTTTTTGTTTTTTCCCAGTAGATCTTAAGTATCGACAACAAATTAGACTTAATTATACATACTTTCTTCAAACTTGAGTAATTTTTTGTGCATTTTTTCTTTTGAAAGTGAGTATACAAAATGAAAAAGAACAAGAAACATAAAGCAAGAAAAAAAGTTTATAAAAGTAATGATTTAAACAATAAGATGATTTAGCAATTATCCAAATTTGAAGAAATACAATTAACTTAATATGATTTTAACATTAAAGATTCTAATTAGAAGAAAAAATAATGTCCAAGAGTATCCAATGAGTTAATTAGTTATTTTTAACAAATGTCAAATTAGTTAATGGATTTAACTAATGTTCAAGAGTATTTTGGTCATTTAGAAATAAAATATAACGGTGTTAGTGTTTAGTTAATAGAATGAGAGAATTTTATTAATATTTTGTAAAGTAAGGAAAATCATTTTGGTCATTTAGAAATAAAATATAACGATGTTAGGGTTTAGTTAACAGAATGAGAGAATTTTGATAATATTTTGTAAAGTAAAGAAAATCAGTGTAATTTCAGAAACTTAAAGGTATCAACATTTGTTAGAAATATCAGGTGGTTAGTGAATTTAATCCTTATTTATTCACGACATTGAAAAAACAAAAGGAAAAAGCATAAAAGGCGATTGTCGGGGTAAGTGTTGTTTAGATTCTCAGCATGTGCCAATCTGTCGGCCAATGCGTTATTTCTGATAGGAAACCCTAACCACGTAGAAAATTTTGGGTGCAAATAGGATATGGTACACTTGAAGCAGGGGCCGAATGCACCGAACCATGGAGGGACCCAAAACGGTGCCGTTTTGAGATCATGTTAAGTGCTTCGCAAAATGCAGTCTTGTGGGTCCACTTTTGGATCCTACACAAACGATTCGATCTGTTAAATAATTTTAAAATAATTATTCAAGTGGCCGGTCTTGGAGAAAATCAGGCCTATAGGATATTTTCACGTAATTGATCTAATTCATTTGAGTATTTAAAATTTAGGACCCTGTAATTCGAAAGAATCTTCAAGAAATGTTGTACTACAATTGTGCGCTTGGTAATCTATTGATCTGAACTGTAGGTGTCATATGACTCGTTGAGAAGAGTATTCAGTAAAAAAATTATCTTGTTTGGACATCGATAGGTATCACAATAATACATATTTTTAGTGTTTTTCTCATGCTATTCACGACCTCTTGAAAGTGGTTTAAGGTTTAAAAACACATAAAAATAAATTACTAGGGCATGTAGAATGGAAAGTTAAAGTTCCATTTAACTATTTTAACTAGTCAATAGAAGCTAGGTGGAGAGCAGAGCCGGCTTTGGACTAAAGCCCGTAAAACCACCGCTTTAGGCCCCCAAATTGTGACTAATTTTTGGGGCCTCCAATTTTATAGGTTTATATAGTAGTTATGCTTTCAAATGATTGTAATGACTTATTTATGAAAGTTTTTTATGCTTTCAAACGACTATAATGACTTATTTATGAAAGTTTTTTTTTTTTTCCGTTTTCTTTAGTATTTTTAACTATGCTATATTGAGGGTTGAAGGCCCAATTTAAAAAAAATCGCTTCAAGCCCCATAAATCTCAAAGCCGGCCCTGGTGGAGAGTTACCTATTTATTTATTTTTTGGTTGAAATATAATTGCATAAACTTATGAAATAGTACCAGTTGTATTATGCCCCTAAGGCCATCTCCAATGACGGAGTTAAATTTGTATTGCTATATGACACAAAAGTGTAAAAAGTGGAACTCAATTGTATGAGTTAAGTTGTTATATAACATGTACGTGGAATAGAAGTTCTAAAAACAAAGGACAAGAATTAAAGATAACTAATCCAGCAAGGGGCAGATTCAAGGGGGCACGCGGATCAAAAACAGAAAAAATTATTATCAATATTAACAAAATTATGTAATACTCCGTATAATGTTATATTTAGCCTACACACTTATATACTCTTATATCTATAAAAAAAATGTAGAATTAATTTTTTGCTTCAATTTATATTGGCACTTCCCAAATTGTTAATGACACTCCAGAAAAGGAGTGTCAATTATATTGATCCCTATGTTAAATGATACATGGACTTGATATTGACAGTCCCCTTTTCGAGTGCCATTAACAATTTAGGGAGTGCCAATATCAATTTCTTTTATAAAATGTTTGTTTATTTGAAGATCTATATATCTTGATTTTCTTTATTTTTACCGTCGTGGAGAAATATTTTTAAAAAGTCATCAATAAAATCATCTTGATTATTCTAAAGACTTATCAATGTCAATATAAATCATACTCTAAAAGTTTTGTCTAAGATTGTGTGCTCATTTTTAATCTCTTTTTAATGAAAAAATGAATTATAAATTTTATAGTCAATAATGAATGTCCTAATTTAACAAAATTGTTGACTAGGAAAAAAAAATTCATGATGATAATTACTAATAAGATACCCCACTAAAGTTGGATTCCTAGATCCGTCCGAACCTTTTCAATAGCAACCTGCAATCAGAGATGAATTGAAACAAGGCATAATAATTGGTATCTGATTGTTGCAACAACTGGATTATAAATGCATTTCATTTGGATGACATTAAGAAAGAAAGCACGTACAAAAAAGTAAGAACGATTAATAATAAGTACATGTCTAAAGTAAGATATATTATTAGTGACGGAACCAGGATTAATTTCTTATACGGAGAGGCCGTTATAGCTAGCAATAATTTTTTTTTTTTTGAAATTTCAAGGTTGAGGATTACAAGAAACATAATTGATGTAATACCCGGTACTAAACACGTTACCAAGGTGCTTTTAACATAACATAAACTATAAGAAAGTGGAAAAATAAAAATTTCTTCAACTATGTATCAAAATGGAATATGGCGGTCTTTTAGACCCCTCACAAGTTATGTGTGATTGAGTTCACTCTTAGAAAGACGTTTGGGTTTTTGTTTTGTCCTGAAGAGAGAATCATTGTACAACACAGTTGTGTCCTTGTAAAATTGATTTGGAGGGCCTTGAAATTTCATTGACAATGACGAGTCAAATTTCAGGCAATTACCTAATGCTGCTTCTCCCTTTGCATCTTTAGGGAATTTTTTTTCTATTTTATATTAGTATTTGAATTTCTACGGAGGTTCTCTTTCCATTTTTCTTCTTTTTTTTTTTTTTTTTTTTCTGGTGCCAAATCAATGAGTCCTCTATGTTAGGTTTTGAGGTCATTATCCCAATGTGGCGCAGAAGTTCGGTGGTGGTTTCAAGAATTTTTTAGAGCGTTTAACAAAATATTAACGCTATTAGCCTTATTAACCAGTCATATATACATAAAATTTCATATGTTAATGTGAATAAAGCGATCAAAAAATACGAAAATAGATAAGATGTTATAATTGTTATAGAAAATTTTATACTACGAGCCAAGCAAAATTTAAATGCCGCAAAAAATTCACTAATATTTTTTGTAAGGAAATTGTGAGGTGAATAACTTTGGTCGGATTTTTTTTGGACATATGCTTTTGTTTTGGAGATACAGAGTTGATTGTTGTTCAGAGAGAAGCTATAGCACGATACCGATACCAATAAATACTTTTTCACCCTCTATTTTTTAAATGTTTTTTATTAAGAGTATGTAACTTTGTTTTGAGCTAATGTACGAGGTAGTATTAAATTGTGAATTGCCAAGATTGATGGGTGTTCAAATGTAGGACTAATAAGTGCTCAAACAAAACTTGAAATAAAATTCTACACGAATATATAAAAAAATTTAAATTTTATGGTTTTCAATTGACCACCCATGCTTACATGTGGAGACGTCATACGCCTATGGCGTAAATGCTTCATCGAGATGCTCTCATTTGACTGTTCCGCTAAGGGATTTTTTTTTATAGCTTTTTTTTAGCTTATTGCAATTTTCGAAGCAGGTTTCTTGCTTGTACTCAAACACCTTCTAATGCAATTCATTATTTCAAAAAATTGTGAATTGTTTTATTGGGGATTTAGATATTCAATTCCATTTTTTGTGGAAAAGTTTCACCACCCAAGTCAATAGCATCATCATTCATCATGGGGGAGAGCTAGCTAGCTAGAGAGCAATCAGTGTTGGACTTGGATGATCTGAGGAGTAAGTACATGGGAAAAAACATTTTACTTCAAGATTTCATGATTTGATTGTTGTTTTTCTAATGTAAAGAGAGACATCATACGTACAATCATGTTTATTTGCTGGGAAGGGGGTTGGTGAGGTTCGACACTTCCAGTGGGTTGTTAGAAATTTAACACCATTTGCAAAGACCCTAGACTTTACTAATCGGTCCAAAATTCTCCGGGGTGTCCGGCCAGCTTGATCGCACCTCGACTAGATTTCTTCTTTGGTTTGGTCAAAGCAGTGGCGGATCTATATAGGGGCCGGGGTAGATCCGGCCCCGCCCGATTATCTATTTTGGAGTGCATTTTACATATTTTTTTCGTAGATATTCTTTAAAAAAAAAAATTTATAATACAAATTTAAAAAATAAAGAAAAAAAGTAAAGAATAATTTTATATCGAGAACACTAAATTATGGTGAATGATACCGTGTGATAATGATACTGCGGTCGTCGAGTGACATGATAACAAAAATATTCATGATTTTTTTTTTTTTTTTTAAATTTATCAAAATGACTGGATTTAGTCTTGAAAAAATCATCGTACGAAGATTTCTTTCATAATCCGCCCCTCTCCGACTTCAATTTTTGGCTCCGCCACTGGGTCAAAGACAGATCATTTATAAAAACTAAGAAATTAAAAGCTCTAGCGGCCTGACCCACAAGCTTAAAATACTTTTCTCTACCAAGAGCGACGACGAGGAGTTATGTCTAATTACAAATATCCTGGAGAAAGTTCAACAAACTGACGACCGAGTTCAACGGTGGCTTTTGGTCTTGAGAATTAAAATCGGCCTACATATTTTGACTCTATAACTTGCAGTACTATGTTTTTTCAAACCGCCCATTTGAAATTAGTCATTATATTTTTTGGTTCGTTTTTTGGAAGGATATAGTAAATGGGTCTTTACTTCAATAAGGATATCAACTTTTTCTTTAATGCAAAAATGACAAATCACCTACACATTCAAAAAATGTCCCCACTAGCCAATAAAAATGTCTAAACCCCCAAACCTAATGAAAGTGCGTAAACCTAAACCCTAGGGTACCCTATGAAGGTGTCTAAAACCCTAGGGTACCCTAAGAAAGTGCCTAAACTACTAAAACCCTATAATTGGAAAGTGCACCCTAAACCTAAACCCTAGGGTACCTTATGAAAGTGCCTAAAATACTAGGGTGCCCTATGAAAGTGACTAAAACACTAGCGTACCCTATGAAAATGCCTAAACAACTAAAACCTTATAATTGGAAAGTGCACCCTAAGTGCCTAAACCCAAAATGCCTAAACCCACTATACCCTACCCCCAAAGAGCCTAAACCCCTAAAATTGAACCCACCCCAAAAATTAAAGGAGAGAAATTAATTGTGCCCCATCCATTTTGTCCCATGTGTGTGTGTGTGTGTGTGTGTGTGTGTGTGAGAGAGAGAGAGAGAGAGAGAGAGAGAGAGAAGATGCCGTGGGGTAATGCCACAATCTGTACCCGTCGCTTTCAATGACAGTGGGCTGTGGTCACGTCACATTCTGTAGTCGTTGCTTTCAATGACAGCGGGCACTTTTTTTATTTTATTTAATTGTAATGCGTAAAGAAGGCGCGGAAAGACTTCTCATTAAGGGTATTTTTGTCTAATGTTGTCCTTGAGCCATTAAAAATTTCACATGAATGTATTGGAGGCCTTAAAATAATTTAAGTTGGACTAAACACCATTTAATCCTCCAAACTTGTCCTTTTGACCAATTGTCTGTATATTTTTTGACCCATGGGAGGTCAGGGTTCGAGCCCTGTCATGGGCGTTTGTGGTTTAGGGCTATGAATAGCTTTTAGATTATCTGTAGACTAACTTACTAACTATTCCTAACCCCCGCTGATGTATCCGTCTTGATAAAAAAAAAGTACAAAGTGTTTCCCCAATGGGAAAAAATAACTAAAATAAATAAAATTGTTGGATCAGGTGCCAACCAACTCATCTAAAAGCAATTGATGTTAGAAGAAGGCGCAACTTAATCTTAAAGGGCAGTGCAAAGCTCTGCACTTAGTGGCAGACAGGCATAAGGCGATGTGCAATGCTGCCCATACAACATCGACTGGTGAAGGCAGTTAGTCCTCCCAATACGCTTGTCTCGCGCCAACAGGGCAGGGTGCACTCGAGTACGAGTACAAGGTGGATGTTGGCCCCATAAAGCCAACAATCTCTCCCAGCACCAGCCTGGGGACTCGAACCCGTAACCTCTTTGTGATACCACTCCTCCCTAGTAATTTCTTCCATATTTAATTATTCTTTCCATTTTTTGTCACTGTTGTATAGATTATTAAGAACGGCGATACATACACTCCCTGTGAGCCACTCCCAGCCACACCCTCTCTCACATGGGGTGTGGTTCCCACATCTGGGCCCCACACCCCATGTGAGAGAGGGTGTGGCTAGGAGTGGCTCTCAGGGAGTGTATGTATCATTTTTCATTATTAAGAGGAGTGCCATGATTTCTCGTGGATCAGATTTTCAAGTATTACCTCAATGCCAAAGTTTATAATTTGGATCGGCAAATGGAAAAGAAGACAAGGCCTAAGGTTGGGCCTGTGAAGTTACCTTGGGCCATCTCCAGCCTTTTATATTTTACTCAGGTTTCAATATTTTTTTTTATAAATAAAAGCTTCATCTGAAATTAATTACTCCAATGAACAATCCTGCCATCATAGATGGTTCAGTCACGCCCGGTGCCATGAAAATAATCATAAATTTGAGTAAAAACCTTATTAATTGCAATTTTATAGGTTGAGAGGCGGATGGGGGATCCTGCCATGTGCACTAGGTGCATGGCACCATGCCAAAGCCATGAGAATCAAAGATAGCAAAACAATTATTATCCTTAGAAAACTGATGAATAGATAATAGATTATGGGAAATATGAGGGACATGAAGAAGATTGGTAAGAGAAAACTTGGCATAGGGTGTAGGCAAAATACCTTTACCTGAATGAGCAATAGGCACTGTTGCACCATTTCCCACTGAAAGGCCTTGGGTACCAATGTATGGTTGCTGTTGTAAAGACAGATTGGATAGATCATGAGTGACATGAGTGGTTGCCCCACTATCAAACAACCATTGCTGTGGTGGAGCAAAAATAGAACCAACTTGATAAGCCTGTGGTGTAGTAGTATGAGGTGGAGCATAATGTCCCATCATAGGACCTGTAGAACCAACTGAGGGAATCTGATGTGGAACATAGACATGAGATGCATGTGATGTATACTGAGGAAACCCTGTAGAGGAAAATGGAAACCAAGGTACACCAGACTGTTGCAGCCCAGTATGAGATGCAGAACACTGATGAAACTCTGGATTACCAGAAGATCCACATGCAACTTCATAAGGAGCAGCAGTAAAACTAGATGGAGCAGTTGACACAAGATGAGCCTGTGGAGGATAACCACCAAAACCCTGTGATCCATATCCTTGTGGTTTTCTCCCCTGTGTATTGTTCCCTTGTGAAGGTCTCCACTAGCCACGATTGTATTGATGTGAAGAGCCAGTCCCTTGAGAAAACTGAGGTGGAGGAAGAGAAATTTTTTGTCTATGATAACAATAATAGGAAGTGTGATTGGGGTTTACACAAATTTGACAGCCAGAGGAATTCCAATTCCTTCTTCCAGAGTTATCAAAATTTCTACTCCTGTTGTAAGATCTGTTGTCAGAAGGAGGATATTGAACAAACTGGGACTGAGTTGACACTGCATTGTTTGTTGTTCGAGTAGACATAACAGGTGAGGATGAATGAGTGGAGGATTGAGAAACCAATGATGGAGGTGTATACGTGTTTGGTAGTGTTGTTGTGGTAGTAGGTGTCAGATTAGGAGATTTGTGTTGACAGAAACACACTCTCCAACTGAGAAGATTTAGAACTAGTAAGAGATTCAGCATTCAACATTGTCACTAACTCATCAAAGGTAAAAGTTCCTCCTCTTGTATAGATAGCTGTACGGAAACCCCTGAACTCCTCTTCAGGTAAGCCATTTAAAGTATGAAACACTAAATCATCATCACTAACAGGAAAACCAGCAGCTACAAGTCGATTTGCATATTCTTTAATCTGATATATATATAAGATTCCATAGTTCCAGTCTTGGTGATGTTGTACAATCGCCTCTTGAATTCATGAACATGAGTACGAGTCAAGGAGTTAAACCTTGATTCTAGGGATTGCCACACTTGAGACACATGCTCAAACCCTAATACTAAGGGTAAAGTACTCGCAGAAAGCGTAGCAGTTACGCATGATAAAAGCTAAATATCAACAAGATTATTACTAGCATCTGTAATACGAGCATCTGGTGCTCGATTTGTACCATCAAGAAACCCGAAATAGCCATTTGCACGCATAGCATTATGTATTTGTGTTTTCCGGATAAGGTAATTGGTAGAATCAAGTTTGATTGTTACCAGTGATTGGAAGTTTGAGACAAGAAATGCTATTACGAGCATCTGGTGCTCGATTTGTACCATCAAGAAACCCGAAATAGCCATTTGCACGCATAGCATTATGTATTTGTGTTTTCCGGAGAAGGTAATTGGTAGAATCAAGTTTGATTGTTACCAGTGATTGGAAGTTTGAGACAAGAAATGCTAATGTCGGTGGTATCGTTACAGTAGATGAATTCGTACTTGTGTCCGCCATTGTTGTAGACTAAGTGAATCTTGAGAAGAATACGTCAATCGTTGTAGAGCTTGAACGTCTGAATCAGGATCGATGATGACCTGCGTCGTCTCGCTCTGATATCATGTGGAGACTCTATATTCATCTCAAAACCAATTGGCAATGAGTGGAGAGGCTCCAACATATATTAAGTGATCACCCATTCCACTCCTAAGCAACGTGGGTCAATATTTCTTAACATCCCCCCTCACGTGCAGCCGCATTTGAGGTCTGTCACGTGTGGCCACTTTTTGGGTCCTATCATCGTGCAACCTTTTTTGCTTGTCTGTCATCGCGGGGTGTGGATTGTGATTTTTTTTTTTTAATGTGAAGTGGAATAGGCACCGCTCTGATACCATGAAGAAATTCATGAATCAAGCCAGTTTTATGACCTAATCTATGCAAGAATCAAGAGTGCAGAAAGTAAAGTTTAGAGAGAAGAGAGAGAAAATGTAATCGTGTATTTCCTTTCATTGATCTTCAAACTAACCACATTACAGACTTATATGTAAACCGCCTTAACTAACTATTAAGAGAGAAGAGATCTCCTGTGGACAGCACCACCAGACTACAATGCTACTCTAACACGTGCCGTTTTTCTTCCGTGCCAACCGTGTCTGTGCTCGTGCCGTGCCGTGCCCGTTTACTTAATCGTGCCATGTCGTGCCATTTTTCTTCATTCTTGCCGTGTCGTACCGTTTTGTAACCATGCCGTGCCGTGCCAGCCCGCTTACTTAATCTTGTCGTGCCGTGCCGACCTGCTTAATCGTTTGACTCGTGTCGTGCCGTGCCGTTTTTTAAATCGTGTCATGCCGTGCCGACCCGCTTACTTAATCGTGTCGTGTCGTGCCGGCCCACTTAATCGTTTGACTCGTGTCGTGCCGATTTACTTAATCGTGCCGTGTCGGTCCGCTTACTTAATCATGTTGTGTCAGCCCGCTTAATTCTTTATTTCGTTTGTTATGTACATAAGAAAAAAAAAACAAAATAAATTTTAATTAACTTACTCTTTTTATTGATTGTTGATATTAAATTCTAACACCACACAATTGAAAAAATTAAATTCAAAAATCAAAATTTTCATTTTTATTATTCAAAAATAAATTTTTCATTTTTTCTCATTTTTTGAAATAAAATTAAATTTATTTTATCAAAATATATTTTTTACTTATTTTTCTTATTCAAAATTAAATTTACTTTTCTTATACAAAATTTTATTTTTATTTTCCCTTATTCTTTTCTTTATTATACCATGTCGTGCCCATGCCACTTCCGTTTTGTTCCCGTGTCGTGCCAGGCTAAGACCGTGTCGTGCCGTGTCGTGCCAGGCCAATTACCGTGTCGTGCCCGTGTCGTGTCCTATCGTGCCAGACTAAGACCGTGTCGTGCCTGATTAAGTCCGTGTCGTGCCACGCCAGGCCAACTATCGTGTCGTGCCCGGCTTAGACCGTGTCTTGTCATGTCGTGCCAGGCCAACTACCGTGCCGTGCCCACCCATTTCCGTGCCCGCTTAGACCGTGCTGTGCCCAACTTTTACCGTGCCCGTGCCGGAGTTTTTCGTGTCGTGTCTGTGCCGTGCCGGAAATGCCCATTTGACACCTCTACCTTTACGTTAGGTTTAGGAATCAATGAGTTGTTACGTTTTGTGCTCATTATCCCAATGTGAGGCAGAAGTTCGGTGGTGACTCCAAGAATTTTCAATAGGGTGTTTTTAACAAAATATTAATGCTGCTAGCTCTATTAACCAATCATATGTACATAAAATTTCATGTTAGTGTGAATAATGCGACCGAAAAATACGAAAATACATAAGATGTTATAATTGTTATAGCAAATTTTATACTTCGAGCCAAGTAAAATTTAAATGTCGCAAAAAATACACTAATATATATTTTTAAGGAAGCTTGGACGGATCTTTTTGGACATATGCTCTTGTTTTGGAGATACAGAGTTGATTGTTATTCAGAAAGAAGCCATAACACGATACCAATACCAATAAATACTTTTCCACCCTTTGTTTTTTAAATGTTTGTCATTAAGAGTATGTAACTTGTTTTGAGCTAATTAATGTATGAGGTAGTATTAAATTGTGAATCACCAAGATTGATGGGTGTTCAAATGTAGGACTAATAAGTGCTCAAACAAAATTTGAAACAAAATTCTACACGAATACATTAAAAAAATTAAACATTTATGGTGTTCAATTGACCACCCATGCTTACATGTGGAGCCGTCATACGCTTGTGGCATAAATGCTTGATCGAGATGCCCTCATTTGACCGTTCCGCTAAGTTGGCTTTTTTTTTTTAGCTCATTGCAATTTTCGAGGCAGGTTTCTTGCTTGTACTCAAACACCCTCTAATGCGATTCATTATTTCAAAAATTTGTGAATTGTTTTATAGGGGATTTAATCTGATCTTCCATTTTATGTGGAAAAGCTTCACCACCCAAGTCAATAGCATCATCATTCATCATGGGGGAGAGCTAGCTAGCTAGAGAGCAATGAGTGTTGGACTTGGATGATCCAAGGAGTACATGGGAAAAAACATTTTACTTCAAGATTTCATGATTTGATTGTTGTTTTTCAAATGTAAAGAGAGACATCATACGTAAAATCATGTTTATTTGCTGGGAAGGGGGTTGGTGAGGTTCGACACTTCCATTTGGTTGTTAGAAATTTAACACCATTTGCAAAGACCGAGACTTTACTAGTCGGTCCAAAATTCTCCGGGGTGTCCAGCCAACTTGACCGCACATCGACTTGATCTTCTCTTTGGTTCGGTCAAAGCAATGGCGGATCTATATAGGGGCTGGGTAGCCTCGGTCCCGCCCGATTATCTATTTTGGAGTGCATTTTACATATTTTTTTCGTAGATATTCTTTAAAAAAAATTATAGTACAATTTAAAAAATAAAGAAAAAAGTAAGAATAATTTTATATCGAGAACACTAAATTATGGTGAATGATACAGTGCGATAATGATACTGCGGTCGACTCGTCGAGTGACATGATAACAAAAATATTCATGATTAATTTTTTTTTAAAATTTATCAAAATGACTGGATTTAGTCTTGAAAAAATAATCGTACGAAGATTTTTTTCATAATCTGCCCCTCTCCGACTTCAATTTCTTGCTCCGCGACTGGGTCAAAGACAGATCATTTATAAAAACTAAGAAATTAAAAGCTCTATCGGCCTGACCCACAAGCTTAAAATACTTTTCTCTACCAAGAGCGACCACGAGGAGTTATGTCTAATTACAAATATCCTGGAGAAAGTTCAACAAACTGACGACCGAGTTCAACGGTGGCTTTTGGTCTTGAGAATTAAAATTGGCCTACATATTTTGACTCTATAACTTGCAGTACTATGTTTTTTCAAACCGCCCATTTGAAATTAGTCATTATATTTTTTGACCCATGGGAGGTCAGGGTTCGAGCCCCGTCGTGGGCGTTTGTGGTTTAAGGCTATGAATAGCTTTTAGATTATCTGTAAACTAACTTACTAACTATTCCTAACCCCCGCTAATGTATACTGCTTGATAAAATAAAATAAAAGTACAAAGTGTTTCCCTAATGGGAAAAATTAACTAAAATAAATAAAATTGTTGGATCAGGTGCCAACCAACTCATCTAAAAACAATTGTTGTTAGAAGAAGGCGCAACTTAATCTTAAAGGGCAGTGCAAAGCTCTGCACTTAGCGGCAGGCAGACATAAGGCGATGTGCAATGCTGCCCATACAACATCGACGGACGAAGGCAGTTAGTCCTCCCAATACGCTTGCCTCGCGCCAGCAGAGTGCACTCGAGTACGAGTACAAGGTTGATGCTGGCCCCATAAAGCCAACAATCTCCCCCAGCACCAGCCTGGGGACTCGAACCCGTAACCTCTATGTGATACCACTCCTCCCTAGTAATTTCTTCCATATTTAATTGTTCTTTCCATTTTTTTGTCACTGTTGTATAGGTTATTAAGAGGAGTGCCATGATTTCTCGTGGATCAGATTTTCAACTATTACCTCAATGCCAAAGTTTATAATTTGGATCGGCAAATGGAAAAGAAGACAAGGCCTAAGGTTGGGCCTGTGAAGTTACCTTGGGCCATCTCCAGCCTTGTATATTTTACTCAGGTTTCAATATATATTTTTTTAAATAAAAGCTTCATTTGAAATTAATTACTCCAATGAACAATCCTGCCATCGTAGATGGTTCAGTCATGCCCGGTGCCATGAAAATAATCATAAATTTGAGTGAAAACCTTATTAATTGCAATTTTATAGGTTGAGAGGCGGATGGGGGGATCTTGCCATGTGCACTAGGTGCATGGCACCGTGCCATGCCCCCATCCGGACGTCTGTTGGTGAAAATACACGGCTCGAATCAAATCCAACCTCATGTGAGAGCCATTGTTAGGATTTCATCCGAGCCATACATTTTCGCCATGGATGGCTTGATGAGGTGCATGGCACGGTGCGATGCACCTAGTGCATAGCCGAGAACCTAGTGCATAGCCGAGACCCCTTGTCCGTTGAGGGGCACTATATAACCTTTTAAAATTTAAAAAAAGAAGTTCGAATGTACAAACTTGAGAAGCTTACTTCGGTATAGGTTCGAGTCTCAGGACTAGAATGAAATTTCGAGTTCGAGTTAAAAAAAAAAAAAAAAAAAAAGATTTGCATATTTCAAATCCCCGAAAGTTCAAGGCTAGTTAACCAGGAAAAAATAATCAAGGCCCAACAAAGCCCATGATACAAACTCAATAAAGCAATAGAATTTTGTACAAAGATTCTGCCATTTCCACCACCAATTGCTACCTATAATAATTAGTTAATTACAACATTTCTGCCACTCCTATAATAATGACACATACTCCTATTTACTGTATCTAAATACCGTTAAAGGTAGAAAAAAAAAGATTAGCTTCGACCCCGGGTTTGACTTGATTCCCTTTTTCCACCAACCCCTGAAATTTGCTTTAGGTTAGTGAGGGCTTCCTGTGCATGTCTCTTGGTTACTGCATTTCCATGCTGAAGGGCTTCAACCAAAGCCCTCACCAAAGACTGGTTCAGAGAGTGTTCTTGGGTGACACTTTCCACCCTCAAAACCCTCTCCACCATCCAACTAGCCTTCTCTTGAAGCTCCCCGGGTCGAGCTCCTGAAAAGAGCAAGATCACTGCATCTACCATTTCTAGCTTATCGAGCTCCTCAACTGCTTGCTTGAACCCAGTGTCAGAAGAATCTACTAAAAGTGTAGAAAGTGCTTCCAGTGCAGCGATTTGGACATTTGTGTCCTGAAACGATAGGAGATCGACCAAGGGTTTGATGCAATCGCCCTTCAATAAGCAAAACTGACTGTCGTCTTCGCACGGGGAATTGTGTATTGGGCAAGTGGAATGTTCCGGAGATGGCCTACCACACATGAACACCAAGGGAGAGCAGAAACCGTGGGGAGTTGGTGGGTCCGACTCCCCGGTGGCGATAAGTATCCTTCCAGACTCTGACAAGCATTTCAAACCACGTGCGGACAGTTGTTTCACACTCGGTTTTGAGCTGAGAACAAGCGGGTCCCGGAAGATGTTCAAGAGGCGATGCTCTTTGATAAGATCAACAATTCGAGGGTCCGTACTCCTCGTGAAGTGAAGTAAGAGACCAAGAAGCCCTTCCACCATGGTCAATGAAGGCATGGAAGTTCGACGATTGGAGCTTTGGCATTGCTCTTTGAGAGTGGAAACAGTCCATTTCAGAAAACTAGGCCCTAGGACTGTCTTCACATCATCTTCTGAGAGGGGAACATTTCCAAGTATACAGGCAGTAGCAGATCTCTCACTATCTGCAGATTGACTGTCCAGTAGTTTCTGTTTAAGTAAAGGAAGCTTGTTAGAAGCTTTAAGCTCGTTGGCTAGGTCATCACCAAACCTTTCAGAGAGGACTCTAGTGAGCTTGAAAGCATAAATTCTGTATTCAACTTCTGGGTGCTCGAGAAATGCTATTATTGTTTTGATGCCATCTCCAGATCTTATATGACATGCAACTGATTCTGCCCAGGAAAGATCCAGTAAGAACAGTAGAACAATGCAATGGACGTTAAGAAAAAAGGCAGTGGATGCATAGAAAATGCAAGCAACTTCTAACTATTTGTGACTGAACAGAAGAAAGTCCACATGCAAAATGTTCTGCATCTATTAATGAAGCCTCACTTTGACATAAAATTGTATAGTATAATACATTCATAACATTTTGAGACTATCTACATTCACCACTTCCTACGTAGGATTTTAGCTTGTAACTATTATATTCGACCTAATTCCATGACACCCAAGTTATTCACTATCTGACGAAATTCTGCATGCCAAGCTCTTGCATCTTCCTGTTCGGCACATATCCGTATAAATAGATATTTCCACACTACACATGATCAGATTGTCCTCAAACAGAACACGTTGATGCTTGGCAGAACTTGTTTTAGCAAGCACGATTTTTATGCACAAAGGCTCCAACAGCATTACCATATTTCTCTTTCAAGTCGTTGGTGCCAAAATGGCATTGCCAGGCCATTTTTTTGGCTGGCTACAGTGTAATTTTGCAAAATGTGGCAAGTTTGTTCCGCCAGAGAAAGGCCATTTTGGTGTAACCGCCTTTCTTACCCTTTGAAACCACCTTCCCCATACCTTACGTGCCAAGTTCGGCAATCGTCAAATTTGATGCCAAAATTGGCACCAAGAATGGAATTTCGACTTTGGCAGTGAATATCGCATGGTGGAGAGGCTTTTGCCATTCTTGATGCCAAAAGTTGGATTTGGCATGACATTTGACACGACTGAGGACTTGCTCTAATTACTTCTTAATCCACAAAACAGATGAAACCTGGGGAATATGGGGGGACATGGCCACACCCCACAGGCAGGGCCACAGGGGTGAGGATATCATGACTAATTTTAGGTGTTCAGAGGAATTTACAGGTGAACAACTTTAGGGGTGGTCCAAAGTTTCAATATTTAACTTACCTGATGCCTGGGGAGAGGATGCCATTCCATAGAGAACATGAAGAATAGCCACTTGACATTGAGGAGATGCAACAGATAAGAGGCCCAGAAAACTTGAGACGACTGTTTCCGACTGTATTGAATTCCCTTTCTTGTCCGCAGACGCTAATTCCCAGTGTCCAGGTTTTGACACCACATTTGCAATTATTGATGCAGCCAATCCTTTAAGCTCGGGTGGCGAATCCTGATTCTCAAAAAGAATATCCGTAAGAGCCGGAAGCACTGCTGAGTCGACAAGGATAGTTAAATTGTCATCCAAGGATGACAAATTAAACAAGGCTTGCAAGCTTGAAGATCTTCCTTCTGGCTTGGATAGCAGTTCAACTAATATCGTAGAACTTTGGCGGGCAATTTGTTCTTTACTGCTATTTGTCAAGGTCATTCTCCCGACCAAGGACGCCATCTTTATTTTAACATCATCAGGACCTGTTTCCCAGAGAGACAGAAATACCAGAGCCAGTCAATCTATAGTTTTAGAAAGGTTTCCAATGAATTATCTGCAACAACAGTAAGTTGGATTTCATCCTAGTTTTGTTTCTTGTTTCTTTCCATACTATCATAGATCTATGAGGAGAGAGAAACTCAAATGCTAAATAAGTTCACCACTTGGAATCACCAACAATTTTAACACGTCAAATTTCACTCAATCTATGAACTGAATTTCAAACTTCAGTTTACTTAACTTTGATAGACTATGTCCACCTGTACAACACTGAAAATGGAAAAGATTTAGCTTTTCTTTGTTACTGTGTGAAGTTAGCATAAACAAACCAGCTAACTTGATACGCTGTATCAGCTTTCGTAAACATTTAGAACCCTAGTTTACATCAGAATTAGATGATACATTTCGAGGGGTTGGAACCCTTTACCTATTGCTCGCCATGCTTACAACGTCTGGGCCCACCGGGCGTGCCAGAAATTTGTAGACACAAATTTTAAAATGCAAAAGATTTTGATCTACATTTCGAAATTAGTATCCCAAGTATCCATTGGTCAAACGAACAATGTTGATTGTTTGTTTTGTAGGCTCCTATTTCCAATTTGGAATCCAAATCGTTAATTACATACTCTAGAGTAAAACCTCCGATTAACGAAGAACAAAAAAAAAAAGAACTTTAAATGTCAAAGAACAGAGAAGAAGAATTCGATTTTATTGATAGTTGGGTTTAGAACCCTTGTTTACAATAAGTTTACATCAAATGTAAATTGCTCGCCATGCTTACAACAACTGGTCTTCGAGATTTGTTGAAGATTCCAGGTTGGAATGTATAAGCTTGTTTGCCCTATGTATCTCTTGCTTCTCTCTCTTGTATTTTCTCCTAAGTTTCTCTCTCTCTATAATTTCTACATTGAGTGGAAGAACTCCCTTAGGGAGGAGCCCCTGCGGAAGAAGTCCCTTTTCCCTGATGATGGCCCTCCTATTTATAGAGGGCCATTGATAAGATAATTGGCCAACAAACTTTTCCTTTGAATTTGAAATGTTGTTGCCAGATATGATAGTATTATCATAACATCTCATTCAATTCCAAATGTTTGTTGATCTGATGATGTATATCCCTGGAATATTCTTCTGTTGATTCTACAGAGGTTGCCCATGGGCTATATTTCGTGGGCTCTACCTATTATTTGACTCAAGCCCAACGTATTCTTCTTATTGGCTCATGAGATGTGGTCAAGGCATAGTTCTTCTGACTTGTAGGCTCGCACCTCATATGCCCCACTTTGTCCGCAGGACCAACATATCTCATCTTGAGACAACTTTTGGGTCCGACATGTGTTGTGGGCCCAACACACCACAAGAGTCTATTGTGGCTCTTGTGGGCTTCGTATGTGTTTGCTGATTTGTGGACTTGTCGGCCCAACATACCTCTTTTCCGCAGGCTCTTCATTCGCTATTTAGTCGGTAGGCCAAGCGTATGATATTTTGACAATGTATGTCAAACTTTGGTTGAAATTTATGTGCCCAACAATCACGACTACATGCAATGTTAAAACTGCACTAGAAAATGCACTTGGAAGGTCCATTATTCGGAATGATGAAGGAAAATATAGTTGATCAGAACTCAATAAACAGTTCCAATTTCAGCAATAAATTTAAAGCAGATGATTGATTTAATAACCATGCCTTCTCCACTTTTAATAACCATGCCTAATAGTATAGGTGATATATCGGATACAAAAGTTATATATCATGAGAATTAGAAGCATGTAGAAGCAGGAGTGGTATAAACCATACCTTCACGTAAACGACAAAGTAAAGGCTCAAATCTTCCTGCTGCTGCTAGATGCTGAATATTATCTTCCACCTTTTCCATTAAGTTCAAAACTTCCTCAGCTAAATTAGAAAGAGCAGGATGCTCTAGATTTCCTGCCATGGTTGACAGCAGAACTAATGCCCCTTTTTCCGAAGCAAGTTTTGTACAATAATCTTCATCACTCGAGAATTCAAGCAATAACTTGACCGCGGACTCTCTCTCTTTCTCGGAGCTCCCAATAAGGCTATGTATGACCAATCTGGTTATACCCTCCCCAAGCATTATTTTCTGGGAAGAAATAAAACACTTTAGTAGAGTTTCAACAGCCCTTAATTTTAAATACTAATAGACAATTAGAAATGATTTCCATAATGATAGTACGGTCAGCAGCCATATAATAAAATAGATATGTTTCTACTGGTATTTTTTCTTTTGTCAAATAGTTGGACACAAAATATTTCACCATGACAAAATTTACCAATATTTGTTCTTTAGAAAACAATACCAGCTCTCCCACACGAGGGCTCGAGAGACACAAAGTATTTCACTATGAGTTGAATTCCCAATCTACTTTTGAACCAAAAACCTTCATACAAAATAAGCTGAATCTTAATATTGCGAAACAAAACTCTACTAGAGGACAACCTAAGTAGCGAACTTCGTATGAAACTTCTGTGAAGTATAATTTTAGGGTTTTGGTTTATCATCGTTATTTATCTTTTATGTTCACGATCTTTTTGTATTATTAGGGTTTCGCTAGGATTATTGTTATTTATCTTTTATGTTCAGGGTAGTCTAGTCTTTTTGTACTATTAGGGTTTCACTAACGTTATTAGGGTTAGCCTATATAACCCCTTCATTAGTTTTGTAATCATTCAAGCTTTTTCAATGCAATAATATTGAACTTTAATTTTCTCTCTCTTCTTTGCAAAGTCACAACTTCTTGTACAAGGAATAGGCTGCTTCTTCCTTTTTTAACTCTGCCTCAACAAATAGTTTGGCAACTTATTAAACATACAAGCTGATACAAGAAACACCTAAAGTGTTGGACACGTCTTAAATGTATTTTTCATATGAAGATAATTTTATGTTCCAGGAGCACCACATCCTCTTTCAAGGCTTATTCTATATCTATGGTAAATTATAATTCAGTTTCAGATAAATCTTCATTCGACGAAAGAGTTTCTTCAAATACCAAAACCAACCTTCGCAAATAATTCTCACATGCCTAACTTTTTAATGCGAGTGAAGTGACATATTGCAGGTTTTAACGCCGAAAAAGCTCGAGTTCATTATTGCTATAAAGTTATAAAGTTCCCAACCATTTACTCATCTAAGTGGGGTCATACGTTTCATATCATGTAAATAAAGAAACTTCCATAACCCAAACGGTTAGCTCAATGTGGTAAGAAGGGCATAGGTAATTGCCTTACAAGCACAAATCCCCTTGGCCACCCTCCCCGCAAGCAAGGACTTGTACGAAATTGTTGTGGTATAGGGCTCCACTTTACAGTGCAGACTTCCATTGTAGTTTTAGATAATATGACAAGGTGGCTAAAGCTAGAACATATTCCAAAACTAATGGAGAGAAAATAATCAATCACATTATATCTATAGAAGGCAAGACTTGAAAATATCACCTTACTTTCTTCATCCTTGGACATGCTAAGCAGCACCATGAGAGCTTTGCTTCTCAAGAGTGATCCTGTACTCTTTGAGCTGTCCTTAAGCAAATTAACTACAAGAACAACTAAACCAGCATTTCTCACTCTGTATCTGCTGGAGGGATGCTCTTCTGAAATCTTATAGATGTGATCCAAAACTCGTTCCACGCAATCCCCCGAAGGTGACTCCTCAGTAAGACACTGCACAGACAACTTAATCTGAATCTCAACATTCCTATTAATCCATTCTTCAATGGCTCCAGCCAAACCAATGTTTGGTTTCAGCTCCAAGGACTTCAGGACCTGCCCTGTGGCAGGACACGTTGGGTCACGACCGTCCTCTATACACCGCTCAAACCAGTACTCAATGGCTGTCCTTTCATAATTTTGTGAGGACTCCAAAACCACCGGATGCTTCATCACCTCCTTAGTCAATGGGCAAATGAAGCTCTTGAATGGAGAAATTTGTGCATCATCTTCGAAATCGAAATCGAAATTTTGAGTCAAAACATCTGGTTCAAGTGACCAACTGTCCATAATTTTTTCAAGAGACGTCAAAATTCGCCTCTCTGAAACTGAATTTGACCGGGCAATATCTTCCTTCAATAACTTAACCTGCTCCAATAACTCAATATGGTTATTGGAGTCAATTCCCAAAGCCCTAGCCAAATCCATGATTATAGCACTCTGTACTGCTTTGCTTGTTGGTCTCCCTAGCCCTTCTTTCTGCAGCATCAATTGCACTCTCTTTTCATTCTCCGTTACCTGCAACATTACAGATCATCACACTCGTGAAGCAAATCACCTATGCTTAAAGGCTCTTCCCAATTATATGACTGCAAAACGAAACCCTAAAGGCACTTCCTAGCTATATGGCTGCTCAACCAAACCAGCTGCAAAACTCATTCCGTAACAACATCCGTCTTTCAAAATTCTGAATCAAATTCATTTTCTGCAATATGAGGAGAAAAAATCAACCTTCTAAAAGTCGCTAGGCACTAGTTAGGAGACGGGGCACCGCTAGTGCCTAGGCCCCGATTAATTGGTGCCCAGAGATTATTAATTTTTCTTTTCTTGGTTAATTTGTTAAAAAAATTCTCCTCCCCCTCCCCAAGTTTTGAGTAAGTAGAACAGCATAAGTAACATCCAAACAGAGGAAATAGAGCATACATACACATAATTTCACTTTATTTTGTATAGTGTAGAATATGTATATATTATATTTACCTCGATTAGGTTCAGAATATATCATTTATATTTTATAGTGTAGAACTGTAGATGTATATAGTATATTCAAATTACACTAAATTAACATTTATATTTTATAGTGTAGAATTGTAGATGTATAATGTATTTTATAGGGCTTTGTACATAGTATATTCAAAACCCTCGCAATAAATTACCATTTAACCCCCGATTAATCCTACCTAGCCGTCTAATTCTCCACCTAATCCCACCTAGTTGCCTAGATGATTAGTCGTCACCTAGCCGATTAGTCCCCGACTAATACCGCCTAGCAGCCGACTAATCGTCTTGCCGCCTAATTAGGTGCCTAAGCTCCTAGTCAAGGCGGACCACCGCTTAGGCCGACTTTTAGAACACTGGAAAAACTCGTAAACACCACTTTGACAGTTTAACCAATAATCAAGCCAAAAATTTCACACATTTCACCAATGACCAAACATCTGATGAGCAATCTTGCTCGCTCCTTAAAAATAACCGATGGACAAAACTTGAGATTGTTCGTTTACTGGTAGCTTAGTCACTTATATAACCAAATTATCCTAGCTCATCCTAGATGATGACCAAACAAGCCAATTGAGACAATTATTCACGAAATCTACTGTACAGAGAGTAGGGCTGCAAATAAACGTGAGCTCGAGCTCGGCTCATTCAAAACTAGTCTAGCTTGAGCTCAAGTGGAGTCCAGATCATCGAGCTCGAGCTTGGCTCGTTTACTATCTAGGTGTTCGAGCTCGATTCATTTATTACCTGAGCCTCCATACACGGGCGAGTCTCCACAAATTAGCCGAGCTTTTATAATTAGGTCTTGCTAACGTGTGCCCAATAGGCATACAATAAGCACACAAACAAACAAAAACAACACATTCCAACACACCTTTTACACTTTTCAATACACTTTCACATATCCTTATACATTTTTCACACATTTCAATACACTTTTCCAAACTTAACGTGTGCCAAGCATTTTCCTTTATAATTTTATAATCGAGCGAAGTTTCAACTAACTCGAGCACAAACGAGCTGAGCCGAGCTTTGAGCCTGGCGCTTGCTAAGCTTGTAATTACTGTAGCTCCCCAAAAGCTCATCTGACCCCAAGGAGTTTCAACTAACTCGAGCACAAAAGAGCCGAGTCGAGCTTTTCGCTTTTATAACGGAGCCGAGTTTCAACTAACTCGAGCTCAGCTGGTCTACTAAATGAGCTTAAACTCCGAGCCGAGCACATAACGAGAGAGGCTTACCTGAAACTGAGCTTGCTTCATATCTCTAGAAAGATCAGCAACCTTCTTGCGAAGATCAGCAACGTCATGAACTTCAGAGTCCAACAAAGCCAACCATCCTCCAATCCCTAACGTAAACTCCTGGAGAGATGCGCACAGCGAGAGACAATTAATGAGGACGAATATCTTGCTCCTGGTTCTATACACCGACAAAGCCTCCTCCGCCTTCTTCAGGTCACCGGAAATGCCTTTAACAGCCGTCTGTACCGGCGGCGAGAGATTTTCCGGCGCCGACTGCCTGAGGAGTTTGTTTAAGACCACGTAGAGTCGCTTGGCGTAGCACAAGAACCGCCTAGGGTTTTCCCACGCGTAGTGGTGGTCGTCAGCCACGCAGATATCGGAGAGGGAACGGTTGATTAGGTCCACCGCTGACGAGATCGACGTCATTTCAAGCGCTCCGGTGAAGGCATGGAGGTAGATTCTGGTGAGTGAGTTGAGTTGAAGTATCGATGTGTGATTCCGTATACATTCTGTGGATATGAATTGGACGGAAAACTGTTCAGAGGAAATGCAGAGTCTCCCTCTCTCTCTCTCTCTCTCTCTCTCTCTCTCTCTAAAGCAGGGCCACCAGTACCACCACGCTGGAGTTTACGGAGAAGAAAGGAAATGTCAAAACTTGACCCAAGACGAGCGCCGACTTCTTCGTTACTCCTATGTGCTAGAGTGCGCAAGCGCTGTCATACCTACACGTGTAGGTATGTATGGAATCAGAATCCGCCGCACTAGAGCCATCGCTCGGATTTTTTTCCTGGATTTTATCCTAGCAATAGCCGGCTTAGATTTTGCACGTGTCGAGATGAAATTTGAGACGTAGATTGCACAATCAATGGCTCAGATGACGCACTACAACCTAGTAATGCGACAGCGCACTACTAAATCCCCAATTCTTCGAGGCGTTGATTACGCGATCAACGGCTTGGATGCAACAATATAACCTTATAATGCGGCAGCGCACTATTGGGACTCCCATGTTCATCATCTAGACACATCTTTGTCTCACAAGTGCTAATAGGACTCACAACACTAGTGCTAAGGGGACTCGCAACACTATTTTGATGGTCTATCGTTACTTGTGGGATAAGATTTAAAAATTGATCTGTACATTAATGTGTCTCCAAAAAAAATTTATGATAGATTGAAGCTTACACATATTGCACATTATCGAAAACATACGCGTACATTCATCGGTCTTTGTAGCATTTTATGGAGAAAGGGTTCCCCAGTATGATAATTCATCATTTTGTCCTAAACGCAAATGAGAGTCGTTATTTACGTCATCGTTTGATGATCTAACTTGTTCATCTTGTAAACCCACTATCACTTACTTTATCAATCGTTCGGTAATCAAATTCATATTTATTGAACATCAATATATATCTAAGTACTAAAACATACTTGTCATGGAAGACACGTGGTCAGCTCAATTTACGACTCTGCCCATTTCTCTCGGAAAACTATTATTTGACCAAATCCTTAACAATTTGCAGTTAATTTAATTGTTTGCATAAGTCTTGGAACACATCAAAGATTTACCATATGAATAACTCTGATAATCATCAAATATGACAATATTAATCACATCTTAATCCACTATCTTAATACATCACCCTTGACCTATATTGGCAATCAACACAACAAGGTCACGTCCTTCTAGAAGATAGGAAGAATGGAAGATTTCAAAACATATTCCACAACCAGGGTCGCTAGCTACGACGGTGGAAGAAAAAATTAATTTATTGCGTTTTACAAAATAGGTCATTTGCTCACAATAAATTGACTCAAAAATTGACTTAAAGCTAAATCAAGAATTGGAACAAGTTGTAAACCTAAGGATAATTCAATTACACATGTACGTACGCGCAGATTATTGACTAACATTATTTTCTTTTTCTTTTTTGTTGAAAATTAGGAGAACAAACTTCAAAGTTATTGTGGAGTATTTAATCGGGTCTTCTTGTCATTGAATGTCCATTATATTCATTGCTAATCATCACCGAGCAAAATCTCCCCAAGAGGAACCTGCAATCAGAAATAAGAGCGAAATTTCTATGGTGCCCAGAGTGGTTTTGAGGCACCGGTGCTTCTTAAATATTGACCGTTAAATTAGAAAATGGGTAAATCTCAACCATTAGATGAAAACTACCACAAGAAGGAGGGTAGTTTTGCTCTTTTCCCGCACAATTGTACTTACTATAAATGCAGGCTTCACTTACCATAAACACAAGCGTAGCTTACTACAATTTATGACCTATACGTGTGGTAAGTGTGGTCTGTTTTTATGATAAGTGTGATCTGTTTTTGTTGTTTGTCGGCCCAGTGCTCGTGGTAAGTAAAACTGGGATACCGGTGCCCCAATACCCACTTTGGGACACCACTTTTCTCAAAGGATGTCGAATAATTGAGTCCAGTCCTGTAGAAGCTAGATAACAATGGAGGTAGACCTGTCAATAGGCCGGATTTAATCTGGTGATCAGGAATAATCTGCATCTGAATCCGATAACTCCAATCCGATAATCCAGTAATCCAAATCGGATTCGGATATGACCGGATTCCGAAATTAATTTTAATTTTTTTTTTTTAAACTAACATCAGTGGGAGGATTTTTGGGTGAGACGACATATTTTTTCTATGAAGTCAACATCCCCTTCCATTCTTATCCTACTAGTGGTCTCTATATCCACCAGCGGTAGTTCAGCCCTAGACCATGCGCATAAGACGATAAATTTGCCTGTTCAATCCTACTCTCTGACAAAAACCACCAATTCGTAAAATAAAAATAAATAAATAAAAATAATCTGAAAGGGGAGAGTGTATTGATAATAAGAAAATCTAAGAGTTTTTATTTATTTATTTATTTATTTTGTGAGTTTGTAAGTGTTAGAACTTGTGGCTCATATGGAGAAATACCGAGTAGTTCTAAAGGGGCCAGATGCGGAGCGGAGTGTACTTTAGGTTGAAATAAAGTAGGCATTATAAATACTCTCTATTGTAAAAACCCTGAATGACTAATCAAATAACAGACCCACTTTCGTTCCCGTGGAGGTACCAGATTTTGGGAAACCACATAAATTTTGATGCCGATTCTTTTACTGTTTTCGTATTCTATATTGTGTGTGATTGATTTTTCGCTTAGAGTGAGAGTTTGATGTCATGTTTGTTTCTGTTTTTCTTTTTCAATTCCATCAGTTTTGAACATGGCATAGAGTGATGCAAACGAAAAATGCAAATAGTTATTGTAATCCAAATTAACACAAAAGAAGTCTCATCCACTTATCAGCATACATAGATTTCACACATAGAACTCTCTCTCTCTCTCTCTCTCTCTCTCTCTCTCTCTCTCTCTCTCTCTCTCTCTCTCTCTCTCTCTCTCTCCAGTTTTGGGAAAAAAAATTCTTTTCTGTATTTGGTTGATATACAAAAAAATTTGTATAAGGGAAAAAAAAGGATTTTTGGATTGGATATCCATTTTTTCGGATTTGAATTTAGCAAGTTCGGATTCGGATTGGATTTGAGTTATTTCTGATTCGGATCAAATCCGGTCGATTGACAGGCCTACATTGAGGCATCCACGTCAGTATCAATGAAATCTAAATTTAGAACCTTTGCTAAACCATCCCGTACAGCGCACATCTCCTCTGCTAGTGTCGAACATGTTAAAAAGGAAAATTGATATGCTTTTCCCAACATGACGGATAAAAAATTTGCCCGTGCATTTTGTGCATTTTACTCTGTATCGTTCCAATTTTATCGGATGTTCCCGAAAGGATGCCTCTACCAACAAAAGCGCCACCACAAACCAGTCCCTCCAGAAACACTCAAACTCCCTCCACAGAACCTGAATAATTCTTTTAACAATACAGTGTGCCCAATAAGATGTTCAGGACAATTTCCAGTTTTGACCATTTTTTCCAGAGCAGAAGCTTCAGCTTCAGTTGAAAACTTGAAAGAATCCTCAACATTTCATACATTTTTTTTGTGTTCAACCAAAGTTCAAATAAAAAGCAACGAACCACTGCGCTCAAAATTGCATACACAAATACAAAATAGAGAGACCAAGGAATATTACCACCGCGTTGTTTCATGAATACTCGATTATTTCATGGACAGAATACAATTAATACTCAAAATACCAAGAAATATTAACAGCCAGTTCACAATGTAAAGGAAGGTGCCAAATACGAAAATAGAATAGCTACAATGTGGGTATCACAAGGACGGGAAAAAATCGAATAAATACTATAATCAGTACACTTGACTGGGAAATCAAGTTTCCTTTTCAGAAAAAGGAAAATAAAAAAAGATAGGAAAACATGTTTTACTTGTTTCTTGATTCTAAGTTCATCTGTACGACCCCAATTATGTTCTCACAGATATAGTGCAAATATAGCAATAAGAAAGCAGGGTTGGCAAACATTGAAATACTCCTGTTTTCCCTCTTCTCCTTTACCTTTCTTTGTGGAAGATTTGGAAGATGGGATTGGATCTTGAATATGAAGATTGAAGATGGCAACTCCCCATTCCAACCTATATCCGGCTTATGTCACGGCCAAAAACGAAAGTCGTAGCCCAGTTGATCGCCACATAAAACCTGTTTCTCCAGCTTAGGACGCGCGTGAGATAGGCTGAGCGCCAGATAAACCAACTAACAAATCCTGCCATGGATACCCCTTTGGCCTCCTATAAAAACAGCTCCATCAGTTAGCAATTCCATCAGTTAATAGCAAAAGAGAAGGGCTATGATATTTTGAGGAATTTTACCTTACTCTGCCGCAGGTCCACAAGAGCCTTGAATCGGCCAAGGGTTGCCATGCTCCCCAAATGCTTATAGACAAATGGTTCTCCTAAGTCCATATCTTTTGCTGCATTTGCATGTCCTCCACTGGCTTTGCCCATCCTGTTCAATTGATTTGCTAGATATTTCCCCTGCCGCTCTGCAACCTGTTTTAAGCACCCAAATGGAAGACCAAAAGACCAGAAATAGCTGCAATGAGTGGTCTGAGAATTTCATCTAAAGCAACCGCAAGTAGAAATATATTTCAACCATCACTGTTGCAAACTTTGTTGGGATAAATGGATTGCAACAAACTCCTCCCAGTGTACTTTGTAGGGACCAGTTACAAAGAATGGTGTTAAGGAGTTGATTTGATTCATATTAAATAAACCAAGTATGAATCTATGACTCTATGACCTTAAAACGAAGTATGTATGGTTATCATCCTCACTACTGTGCTCTGTTTTTTTTTTTTTTTTTGTCAATCATTAATCCTAACTCTAAGGAGGGATGGGGCGATCCAAACCTGAGATGCCTTGTGGGGCGTACAAGGTCCTTACCGTATGGGACAGCCACCACTTGCTACTACTGTGCTGTTTAAAAGAGTGAGATCTGACAAATTAGAACTTGTAAGACAGGTACTATTGTTTTCAACAAAACAAGACTATTGAAAAGTTTCAAAAAGTGACTAACAAATTACAAGGTGTCATCAAAAGAAAGGGATCATCTAATTGAGAGAAACAACTGAAAGACTCATGCAATTTTTCAGAATGTGAGATCTGAAATTAGCTATTCGGAATCGGGCATCAAGTTGTAAGGATCAGCTTGAAAATTCCAGTGAGATGGTAACTTTGTTTGGTCAACCAGTTTGCGATCTAAAATTTTGCTGATCTTCATAAAATAGTTAATTCATGTAATCAACTCAACAAGGCCAAGTGGCTGAGAATAACGGCATCCCCATCCCTCAGAATAATTTTAGGAAAATAACAAACAAGTTGTTAGTTCCTACCATGGGAGGTATTCCATCGGCTGCTTATATCCATTTCCTCCCATGGATTTCATTAGCAGTCCTATCCTATGTTCAGTCCTTAACACCTCAACCCCAAAATTAGAAAATCTGAGAACTGAATTTCTTCACAACTTACCTGGGCCAAAGCAGGAAGGACAGGTTTGCCAGTACTTTCAAGGAACCCACTACAATCACCAATCGAGAATACGTCCTGGGCAGATGGGACTTGCAGCCACTCGTCAATACCAATCCTGTAATCATGAATATTTTGTTATTCTATTCTAGCTAGGGAACACAATCAGAAAACCATTCCATAAGACGAAGCATAATGTTTGATAACTACTATGGCAAAAATGAAAGGCAGTGAAAAAGTTTTGCCAACGAACACCCACGGACAATTATTTGAGAAAAAATCAAATGTGCTAGATGCTGAAAAGATCAACACATAGTGAAAGAAATAGGACTACACATACTTCAAACGGAGATCCCAAACTACATGTTACAGTTTGACAGTTGAATGGGAAAGCATACAGCAAATATGAGTGGCCAAACAAAATTCAGAGTTTACCTTCCTCCCGGAGCTTTTGGAAGCTCAAGATTTTTAATGAAAGCGGAGGGACCAACACCAGTAGACCATACTAGCAATCCGTAAGGAACATCAGTACCATCACTGAGAACTATCTTCTGAGGTTGAACATCCTTAACAACCCCACGAACAAGACGAACTCCTGACTGAGAATGAATGGAGTTAGATGAACCAATCAGGATAAACAAACATAAAAACATGCAACAAGGGATGACATCTGTGACTAAGAACAGCTAACTAGAGGAATGTTATGTTTCCTGCATGTTTCCATTTCCATTCCTTGTATCATATATCTCTCATTCCAGGTAGCATACACTTGACCTCTAATAACCAGGATGCCCACAGACAAGAGTGACAGATGCGACACTTCCAAGTTAGGACATTGCTTAAATGATAGTTCACTCGTTAATTTCAACAATAGCTTCTAAATTTGCTCCTCTAGTCAATGAAATCCAAAGATGAAAAAAGATCTCTATTCATGACCACAGAATTCCGTAGAGACACACTTTCACCTATATTATTTACTCGTTAATGCATTGAATGTTTTTGAGAAATTCCTTGGTTAAAGATAAATTCCCCAAAATGGTTAGACAATAAAGATGGTTCGTCTGATCACAAAGTTTCTATGTGATCTAACAGCTGAAAATAATGACTATGTTTTATAGATTGACACGTACTTTTCTATGTACTGTTTAACAGCTGGTCAGTCGGGACGGTGAACAATGCCTTGAAGGTTTTCTGGATTTTGAGGAAAAAATTAGAGACTCCGGCCAAGAGCCTTCTTTCAGAATTCAAGTGAGCACAATAGCAACTTAAGTTGAATATTGGTCAGAGATTAATTTTACTTGACAACCAGATCGCAGTACACACCACTATGGTAAGCAGCAAAAGATGCACTCTCTCTATCTATCTCCCTCTCCCTCTCTATCAGGGCCCTCTTTCTATCTCTCAATTCGAGATGCAAATCAAAAAGATTGGAACTGGACGAGCAAGATAGATTCATAACCCTTCTCCTTTCCACTTTCACCCCGTTGGCCCCTTTGTGCATCAACTATTGAGCAGATCCAAAAATGATACCGATTAAGATAACAAAGATAAGGTTTGAGACCAGATATAAGATCCACCAGGCATACCTGTACGGCACAAAAAGCACAAACTACTAACCATGAGAAAAAAAAAACGCATAAATTATTCCATAAATGGGACAACATTTAAGACCAATTGACATAGAATGAGCACAATGAATGCTCTCCTACAATCTTTAACACGGAAAGTTGCACGTGTTAGACTTATCCATCCTTCATGGAACAAGAAGGTGTCCTCTGCACCCTCGAAAAAAATGGAAGAAAAAGGTTGTCCACATTGAAAAGTTAGCTTGCATGTTATAATGATACTTTAATACTTGACTGTGAATGCATTAAATGTCCTACGACTTGTGCCCTTAAAAGTTAAAATCTCAAATATGCAGAAGTAAATCGGAAATCGGATGAAGAGGGTATGAGTAATTGTTTTCGGATTAAAAATGAAAAGGTCCTTTAACGTAGTACTCTGAAAGGAGATATATCCATACCGAATGATGCAGTGAAATGAACTTCTAAGCTCAAGTTTTGTACCCAGTCAATTATTCCTCACCTTTACTAACTGCTTTGTTGCATATTTCCGGAGACGATCATCGAAGGAGGATAATATCTCGTTTGCCTGTAATGAGGGCATTTTCAAAACTTCATCAACAAAGCTATGGATGTTAATAAAGTCAAGTGATAGCATCACTCCTATCAGGTTCCCAACATAAGTAAAAGAATTGGGCCAGAAACTCTAGCGAAGATAGGGAAGTAGTCAGAAACAATACAGATAGGTAATTGGGAAATCCAAAACCAAGCTTGATGGAGCCGAATCCCCTTTTTTGCATGGAGGGCTCCAACAGTTTGAGAGTTAGAGATCTAGAAGTGAAATTGGGCTTTGGAGTTCGTCGCAAAAAGATCAATCTGAAGTTCGGAACCAAATCCATGGCAAACTATATGAAATACTAACCTCAATCAACGTAACGTGGATATAATCTTTCACATGAGCATATCTTTGATGTACATCCTTGATGATAAAATCACTAAGTTCACCACTAAACTCCACTCCAGTTGGACCGCCACCAACGACGACGCAGTGTAGAAGTCGACTTTTTTCTTCCTCAGTTACTCCTGTCTCAATCCACAACAATTAAATAATTTAACATGAAAGTCCATACTCCATATTAGCACTTAATTATACTGAGCAATATCTTAGTACTATACCAGGAACGTCAGACAGCATCAGGTTTAGGAGTAGTTTCCTCCGGATTTCCTGAGCATGATAAACTTCGCGAAGGAAAATTGCATGCTCTTGGACTCCCTTAATTCCAAAAGTCAATGGCTCTGACCCAGAGGCAATAACTAACTTGTCGTATGAAAGTTTGAAATTCCACGGATCCAAGCTATCCACTCCTTCAGTAACAGTTTGGCAATGCACCTAGTAGAACAAAGTTAAATTGCTTAATCACTATTTTCATAACAGAAAACAATGTCACCAATTGCTGTGCTAGGACTCTATTAAAAACCACCTGGGTCAGTTGGGGGGGAAGGCCGGGGAAATGTAGCGGCTACAGATATGGGCTGTTACCCCACCGATTACACCGATATGGTATTGTCAACAGTATTATGTAATTGCCTTAATGGGCATCTATGGCCGTTCCGTAATGTTTACTAAACTTTTTCCGCAGATCATCCCCCGGCCACAACACTCAAATCTACTTCACTTGACTCTTTAGTCTTCAAGGTCTACAAAACATAATGTCACGTGAACTTAGCTCTGTATTTTTCTAATTTCCATTATTTTTTTCACTTTGTTCGGTGGACAATTTGAGAGATTATTGACTTAAATCTCAATTATTTCGGGCTAGATTCGTTTAGCAAAAGTTGGAGTATAATTTTCCATTCGTGCATGAATCATAATGAACTCATGTTGAAGAGTGATGATTAATGTGGTTCTCGTAAGTACAAGCGCATAAGTGGGTTTTCTCACAATTGTGCAAGGTCTGGTTGCCACAACCATTACGCTACACACAATTGCACCACACAACTGTGTTGCCACCGTTACTATTAGAATAACCGCAGCCTTCTTCAAAACCATAACTCAAAGATCATCTAAACTCCTAGAAATTATCAACAGAAAGGAATCAAATAGCCAAAAGGTTAAGACTTGCTTTAAGAAGAAAAGGAAGATCCCTTTCCCACCACAAAAAAGGCCACAGAACTCTCTTTTCTTCACCCTATATCTTTCCCCTGCATTCAATTCACAAAAGAAATGAAGGACAAAAACAAAAAGTAGTACCAAGCCCTGTCCCTTCTTTTGATTTAATCTCCACAAAAGTTACATTTAACACAACAGTGCTATAACTTTTTAGACGCAATTGAGAAAAGTTCTGTGTTCGTCCGAGATTATTGGAACCAAATATCCACCTTTTAGAACTTCAATTTCCTCCATTTTGCTACATTATCGCAGCAACCAAACATACTCTCAACCTCAGTCACATTCAATAGGATTCCCCGCTACCGCTCTGAATCCCACTTTGCGCTCAAAACTTTTGCAAATTTTAGAAATTTGAGATGCATTTTTAAAAGCTGCTTCCACGATCGCGCTAACCCATGTGCATACACATTATGTGACTTTAGCTCTTAACAAGAAAAAGGGGAACAGAGTGTGTATCAAAAAGGGCAAAACAACCATACCACATGGTTATCCGTATCAAGTCCAGTACAATTAGCAAGAAAGAAGTAAGAACCCGGTTCTCTCGAAATCGCCGGCTGAATCCGCCCAATTGGCTCAGCAACGGACCGGAACTCCAGAGTCCCCACGCAGGTCGAAGCCAGCAGGGGTGTAAACACCATGTGGTTCCTCGGCGACACGCACACGATGTCGTACAGCTTGGTGTCGATTCCCTTCATGAGACGGCACCCGGCCCACCCGGATCCGACCACCACCACCCTGGGCTTCTCGTCGGGCTTCGTCGGGCCCAGACCGGAGTACCTACTCGCCTCAGGCACCGACGACTGCGTGCTGATGAATCGAGAAAATGAGTAGGATAGAGATAGAGGAGGCGAGATTGTGGTTTGGCGGTGGAGTGAGGAGGAGTGTTTGGATATGGCGGAGGTGGAGAGGTGGAGGAAGTTTCTGAACCATGGCGGCATGCTGGAGGTGTTTGAGGAAAACTACGTGAGACTACCGATGACGATTCACTGATTCTGTCGGTTGGGAGTGGAGGCTGCCTTGCTCAACGGAGCAAAAGTCATTCAGTGCTGTGGTCAAAAGGGCCGGCTCCGAACTTTCGGACCCTCCTTTTTCAATCCCGAGCGGGTATTACTAATAACGTGGTACACGTTTCCGCACATTCAGCTGTCCAAAAATACAAAAGACGGCCCAAACAGAAACACATTTTTCCTTTCAAAAATGATAAATGTACAATAAAAGTCTCCAACATACCATGTGGGCTCCGCACACCATGTGAGTGTATTGAAAACTTTTGTTGTACATGTAATACCCTCCTTTTCCTTTTCTTTTTTCATTTTTTTTAAATCCATCGGGCACTACATCCGACAGTCCAAAAAATGCAACGGATCACCCGGACTAAAACACACTTTTCCTTTTTTTTTTTCATTTTTTTAAAATCCATTCGGCACTTTTAGTCTGGGCCGTCCGTTTCATTTTTGGACGGCCAAATGTGCACAAATAGGCACCATGTGGTACTTGGTCAGTATTGAAAAAAATTTCCGTAAAAAGGAATAACAACCTTTGTTCTGAACCCTTTTACCCAAACCGACCGTAGTGCACCGACCACGTACCAACGGCGTCGGGGACGCCGTTGTGGGTCCCAACCGATCGATCCGAGCCGTTCACCCTTCTCCAAATAGAATTCCGAGTGGGGGTGATTTTGGATCGAGCTCATACAGCCGTCCGATTGCCTCGATTCCCGCGTGGGCCCACTTGGAATTCGATTTGGAGAAGGGTGAATGGTTCAGATTGATTGGTTGGGACGCACAACGGCATCCCCGACGCCGTCAATAAGGGGTCAGTGCACCACGGTCGGTGCAAAAGGAATTATCGCTTTATTCTGGACTAGCATTACTATGAAAAATACTGGTAGGAGAGATCAAAAAATGGTGTGAATGAGCGGTGACCTCAAGCTTTATCTCAAATTATAGGGGTCGCGGTCGTGCGTGCACACTGCACAAGCATGACATAAGGGATGGAGTCGCGGGTACAAGAAAAAAGTCCCTACAATTAAAAAAAAATCTACTAGTATTATATAGAAGAAAAAAAATTCTTATATATTTTTATAGGCTCACACTTGCAAAATAATTTTGGGAAAAAAAAAATCGCCCCTGTGTAGTAAAATTTCTGGCTCCATCCCTGCACGACATGTTTATTGCTGGCACGGTAAGGTATGTGCTGGCACCACACAAACGCTGAGGTGGACCAGGCAGGGCCCTCATTTTAGATCCCATGTGCATGGGTCGGCACAGCACTGGCACAGACAGGGCACCAATATGTAGTGTCACGAATGATTGGTAATAGAAGAACAAACACTTTTAAATTATTTTGCAACCATCAATCATACAATGTCACGCAGATGAGAGTGATTTGACGTGTAGTGAAAGATATATATCCGTTTCAAAAAACAAAAACAAAAAGAGATATATCCAAATATACAATAACTATATCCAGCTCCCATTTCCTATCACATCTCCTTCAATTGAGTTATCACAAGTGGCACTCAAGTTGATAAATGAGGGAGAGGGACCTATAGCTAACCATCCTTACCAAGCATTGATAATGGCTTTTTTTTAAGAATGGTCCCCAATGTATTAGCGAAATGTCAATTTGATCCCCAATAAAAAAATTGTGTCTATTTGGTCCCCAATGTTCACAATGTACATTTAAGTGGTCCCTAAGTCTAACTCTGTTTGTGTCCACTGTCAACTCCAGGGTTATATTTGGTATTTCATCTCAAAAACACCCTCACCTCCACTTCATCTTCCACCTTAAAACCCTAACAATCCCCAAACCTAAAAAACACCATCACCCCCAAAACCAGATCCCCACCCTAACCAAACCCAACCTGATCTTTGATCTGCCTGGTACTTTGTTGTGGCCGCTAACTGGTCCAGCTCTTCCACCTCATCCTATCGTACCACTGCACAGACTTCGAGGTCCACCGTCGCTGGCTCACCCTCACCCACTCCCTCCTCCTCTCCTGCTGGTACTCCGACGTAGCCAGCCCATGGACCCTCGACTACCCTCTCTTTGCCCACTTCGAGCATTACCTCTCTCTCTATTCGCCCGCCATCGTACACCTCCACAAGGGCCTCTATTACTCCTCCCCTCCCCTCCTCATCTTCCAAAGACTCACCGTTATCGTCCTCTTTTACGGGATTTATCGATCTGGGAGAAATTAAAATGAAAAAAAGAAAGAAAGAAAAAATCGAAGAAGGAAGAAGTAAACAGGGGGTGGGGAATGGACTGAGCTCTCTAGGGCTTTTGCGGCACCGTCCCCGTCGGGGGAAATGTTCCCGATGTTGTCGCCGCAGACATTGAATTACGAAGATCTGGAATCAAAGGGTGAGTTTTGGGTTTGGGGATTAGGTATTGACAGATTGTGTTGTTGTTTTTTTTTTTTTTTTCGATCTACAATTCACAGATTGTGGCTTGCTTGATATGTGGAGTATTGTTGAAGTAATTTTAGAGGTGGTTCTGATTCGAAAGGAATAAGGATTTGGCATCTTTCTGTCCATAATGAAGGAAAATTATTTGGTGCTCTGGCTCATGGCGGCGGGGCCTGTTGTTTGGGTTTTGGGGTTGGGATGGGTATAGTTAGGGTTTTGAGGAGGAAGATGAAGTGGGAGTGAGGGTGCTTTTGAGATGAAATACCAAATATAACCCTGGAGTTGACGGTGGACACAAACAGAGTTAGACTTAAGGACCACTTAAATGTACATTGTGAACATTGGGGACCAAATAGACACAATTTTTTTATTGGGGATCAAATTGACATTTCGCTAATACATTGGGGGCCATTCTTAAAAAAAAAAAAAGCCCATTGATAATAGACTCCAAAATCCTGCTAGGTCGAACATGTGCAAGCCTGGTTCATATTTACCGAGTATTGATCACCGTGCCAGATTGGGGGCGGACCGGCGGAGCAAGAGGGAATCCCCATAATCTGTCTGTCACTTCGTGATTGATGCTTTGGGCGTTGGACGCTATAGGGACTAGTTTTTGTTTTCGATTATTATGTGAACCCCACTATAGGTACCGATTAGATTAGAATTGTAGTGATGGGGTACAGATGGGCCATGGGGTCCACTTTGTAATATGAATGAGAAATGGGTATATTGGATTAACTAGTTGCATGCATCTTTTTGAGCTGATTTCTCGCAGAGCCATTTGAAAAAATATTTTTAAAATTTTTAAACGGTTCAGATCATTTGTGCGAGACCTGTAAGTGGGCCCCGCGGCCCGTTTGTACCCCATCGATACAATATTGATCGGTTCCCTCAGGATTAGCGTATTATGTATGGTATTGTTCTAAATTTTTATTTGTTCTAGTTTTACGAATTTCCATTGCAACAAAAAAGAGAGAGGATGATTATAGTCCATGCACACCCAGTCATTTAACAATGGAACCTGGGAGGTGTTGCGCAACCCCGTACTGTGCGATCTCTTTTGGCACCGCGCCGGCATCGCTTCAACAATCAGAAACATCCACCGCGTAGAGCTCGTCGTGTAGTACGAATATACCAAAATCAACTCGATCGAATATCGTTAAGTGTCTCATCGGAACACCAATAGCTTGAAAAAACGGGTTCTGTGTGTTCCCATTTGTTCCAAGTTATATTTGTTCTGATGAGGCACTTAACAACACCCGATTGAGTTGATTTTTGGTACACTTGTAGTACTCGACGAGCTCTACACGGTGGACGTCTCCGATCGTTGGAACGATGCCGGCGCAGCCACGCCGTAGGCAGCACAACACGTTGCGCAGCACCCACCCCGCTTCCCAATGGACTTTGTTGCATTGGCACCTTAAATTACAGTATTTAACTAAGCGTGGGCTTGGCATAACTTATCGAAAGTGTTTTTGTGTTTGATTTTTCTAAATTTCGTTAATTTACTTAAAGTATATTTAGGTGGATTATTTGTCTTGACAAAAAGAATTTAAACAATAGAAAATTAATAATCAAAAGGTAAGAAACGTTCAATAAAGACTGGAAAGATTCGTAAAGAACAAATCTTTTCCTCGCCGTTTTTAATTTAGATTCATATTTTTATACTTTTATGATCTTTCTGGTCGAGACGAATATATATAATCTCAAATAATTTTACGAAAAAATTACAAAAAAAAAAAACTAAATACTAAAAATACTCTTAATCAAAACCAAAGCACAAACTCACTGTATGCAGTCCATAACATTATTACATATGCAGCATAATCTACTATACGTAGTACTAATGCAGGGACTAGTGATCAAGGATTATCATGGTTTCTCTGGCCGCCATTGCTCCCACCAACTCTCATCCTGCTGGGATCATGCCCATTGTTTGCCGATGCTTCGCGGTAGTCGTTAAGCGAAACTTGGAGCGATCTTCCCTCCATGGTCTTCAACATTACGGCAGCCTCCTCCCCTGCAATCTCGCGTATCATTTCACAACTATTTTAATCCACTTGTGATAATTATGTTCAGAGGTTCTCTACTATAATATCCAAATGAAAAAAATTGCGTTTTGTGTGTTTAAGCGGAAAACATTTATGATTACGAGAAGCTATTTTGCCCAGAAAAAGGTTTTTGTTTCGATTACAGTCTTGAAAATGGCGGTGCTAGAGCGTTCACAAGACGGATAGGGGTGGCCAGAGGCGACGCTATGTTGATAGCAGTGGGGTACCCCGAGGATTCGGGGTGCTGGAGATCACCCTTCGGGAGAGCACCCTAGAGATCACATCCGGACCGTCCAAAAGTGTTTTGAACGGTCCGGATAGAAAGCAACTTTTTCATGGAAGAGGTCCGTCACCCGGTCCCATGAAACAAACAAAAAAAAAAAACTCCTAAATTATACTACTAGTACAGAACATTTTTCAAAGTTAAGAAGTTATAGTACAGTAAATTCCCCGGTCCAATTGGCTCAAACTGCTCGTCCCTCTCCAATTGGCTCAAACCGCTCATCTCTCTCATCATCCACAAAAAGTAAGACCACAAGAACAAAAATAGGTAGCTTTTTTCAGCAATGAAAAACGTAAGGAGTAAGTTGTTTCACTAAATGAGAAATCGGTGGTTGAAAGATTCCTTGGTCACATATATTGAAAAAAACTTGTTAGGTACTATTGATAATTATATTATTAAGCAATGATTACAAAACATGAAGGTTGTGTTTGGTTTGAGTGTTGGTTTTTGTAATGATTAGAGGGAGAAATAGAGATAATAATTAAAAAATAGGTATTAATGATTGGAGAGAGATAGAGAAAAAAATAAAAAAAATATTTAAAAATAAGGATAATAATTGAATAATAATTGAGAAAACCAATTTTTAAAAACCAAAACGAACAAGACCGAAATCTCGCCGTATGCAATTGTAGAATCTCACATAGTTGTGTACATTTTCTTGTGAAGACTGAAAAGACAGCAGTGAGATATTTGTTTAGGTATCTTTTACTTATAATTAAATAGATTAGTTGAGCTTTTGATATGTGATTTGTTGAAAATAGAGTAAACATTATTATTCTATTCACATAATGTTTATATATATTCTTGGTGTCACCACTGGGGTGGGTGGTGCAGCGTTAGCGGAGGTAGTAGTGATAATTGGCCCACTTCGGTTTAGAGTTTTGATTTAGTTTTGGTTTTGTTGACATCATCATTTCTCTCTCTATCTCTCTCCACTCATTACACCTGCTTACATCATCAAAACTAAACTAAACAAACCAAACACAGCCAATAGTTTCCATCAGGTAAATATTTTCCGCATTTAAAAGGTGAAAAACGTTTTTGTCACCATCAACTCTTTTTCTTTTTCATGGAAAATGTATATTTTTGGATGATATGAATTGCTCGGACCAGTTTACACGGATTAATTTTTTATAAACCAATCTCACCGTTTACTATCGAAGTTAATCAAACCCCGAGGCTATGAACTAATCCGTAAGAGTTAATAACACCTAGAGGCTAGCTAGACAGGAATTCATCACAAATTAAAATTGAACCTTTTCAATGCCATTCTAAACTGTTGGACCTGCTCAAACAGAAAGGGGAGGGAACCAAGAATCTAACCTAAATTGATGATCTTTCTTGACGATTCAAGTCTCCGGCGAACTTACGCGCACTTCGACTAAACATGGGCCTCAATCTTACCACCCATTAGTGGGGTGCTCAAATTAAAGCCGTAACAAACAAACAAAGTTCTCTATGAACTAGCCTTGAAAGAATTGATAGTACTTCGGAGGTTTTGAAGGGAACAAACCCGTGAGTCCCAAATTAGGGCACACACTACAATGCTATTGATTCAAGCACACAACAAAATATGAGCGACGCGAAGATACGATTAGTCGAACTTATCGGCTTCGAATCAGAAGGATTTTACTCTTCGACATTTCAAATCTACTATCTAAACATATGTATATAACTCGTTCTATATATCACCATTGATAGGGTTAATCGAGAAGCGTACCTGAGAACGAAATGGTGTTTCGGGCGTAGCAAATCATGGCAAACCCGAACCATAAGCACAGCCACAGCCGAAGTCCCACCGCCATCTCTCTCTCTCTCTCTCTCTCTCTCTCTCTCTCTCTCTCTGTGTGGATAAGTGACGAGGAGGACTAAACGGCGGAAGATGAGAGGGTGTAACCGAACTTGAAGGCCATTTATAAGGAGGTGGTGGCGATCTCTGCAGATATGAAACGTGGCGATGCGTGATTGGGATTTGATGTCGACGGCTGCATTTGGATTGTGGGAGATACGTTCGTAAAGCAGGAACAGTTTTCCGCTGTTCCCGACGGTGAATCTCAACCGTCCAAATTGGGTCAACGGGTTGCTGTCGCTTATAAAAGCCTTTTTCGTTCACGAGCCTCGAGTGTGGGTCACTGTAGTGAACCAAATGCTGCACGTCTCAAGGGGAAAATTATTGGGTCCGTATGGAACAGTGTCGAGGACCACTACGACCATATATTCTCGTGAGGTCCGAGTCTAAGTGTATGAATCTCAAGTGAATATGTGATTCTAAAATCCCATAGAATTCCACTAGGCGGAGCTCCGGGAGCACTAAATAATTACTACTTGGGTTGTTCCGCGACTCTTTATTTGTTCATATAATGTACTAGGTTAATCGGATATTTTTTATAAAAAGTAGTATATTCTATTTTGGATTGTTCTTAAATAAATGTGATGTTGAAAAGCTAGTGAGTAAAAGTTGGTACATTTTTTGTTTTGCCCTTTTTGAAAAGTTAGTGAGTAAAATTTAATGATGATGTCTCCATCAAGGGCAACGGTGGAAAATGAATGTAAAAGTTAACGTGAAAGGTGTAATGATTATGATTTCTTAATAAGTTGAAATTACGAAACTACAACTTAAAAAATAACGGAGGGAGTATTTTATTTTATGTATCCTACTAACAATTGATTTTTTAAAACTTAAACTTTTATACAAATAATATAGTCGCTCTCAATTGAGACAAGGGGAGAATTTGGATTCGAGTTCACTGAAAAAAATAGTCCATCCGTCCACATTTGTTAGTTTATTTTAGGAATTCATGTCACTTTTCAAATGGTTATATCTTGTAATTTATAATGTTTTTATGTAATTTTAAAAATATCGTCTTATAGGATCGAAATCTATCAACTAAGATCCACATTGGATATAAACTTTGTTACTAATTTAAAGATATAACTAGTTTTTTATCCAGTTACAATAGAACGAGGGATAAACAAATCCGGACAGAAGAAGTATCAAACATTTGTTGGAAACAATAATTCAACTTAATAACCCCCTGAGTTGCGACTACTTTAAGAATATTGAAAGAAACAAACGCATCATCAGCTAGAAACAAAACAAACAAAGATTTTAAAATGGAATCCATTTAATCCAGGGTAATTATTTGAACAAAATCTGAAAAGATTAGGACGGATTATGGTAGACTTCAAGCATCATACTTGGCCGTACATCGTTCCCAATGACGAACCCCGGGGTGCTGTCCAGCCCCACGGCGCGGCCGCGCCGGCATTTTTTCGACGATCGGAGACGTTCATCGGGTAGACCTCGTCGAGTACTACAAGTGTGCCAAAAATCAACTTGATCGGATACCTTTAAGTGCCTCATCGGAACACAAATAACATGAAAAAGTGATTTTGATTCTGTGTTTGTGTTCATTTGTGTTCCATTTCTTTTAAAAGTATTTGTGTTCCGATGACATACTTAAAGATATTCGATCAAGTTGATTTTTGGCATATGTGTAGTACTCGATGAGGTCTACGCGGCGAACGTCTCTGATAGTCGGAAAGGTGCCGGCGCAGCCGCGCTATGGCTGCACAACATGGTGCTATGCATGGAGATGCACAACAAGTGATCCACATTCCACAGTCACCTGTTCTTTCATCAATTCTCTTCAAAGTCGCAATAATTCCCTCTCTCTCTCTCTTGGTGGGTGTGCTTACGGAGGACCTCCTCTCCGTACTCTCAATTTATGTCAACTTGTTGAGCTAGCAATTATGATCCGAACTGTTGAACTCGTATAACACGTATACAAGTCTACGATAAATCAATATGACTGTGTAGTATATATTGATAGATATGTGAATAAGTTATATTGGCTGTGTTTGGTTAGATAATTTAGTTTAGTTTTGATGATGTCAGCAGTTGTAAGGTGTAAGAGAGAGAGAGAGAGAGAGAGAGAGAGAGAAATGAGGGAAATAATGATGTCATCAAAACAAAAACTAAAACTAAACAGGAAAACGAACAAGGCCATTTTGTTCTGTAAATTGTGAGGTAACTTAGAACATATTTCCCATTTATTTTGTTTGAAAGGTGTTCGTGTGTGATGTGTCTATCAATATTCAATTTTACTGATTTTTTTATAGACATGTTGTTCGTTGCGTGTCCTACAAGGTGTACAGTTCAGACTATAGTTGTCACTTGTCAACTGGAGATGATGTCAAAAATTGAAATTAAAGAGGAATGGGGTACGGAGAGGAGCTCGACCCGTGTGGTTAATACGTGGAGTAATTGCACTGGTACCAGAACAATATGCTATGTTGTGCCTCCTCCCACTGCATAGTGCATAATACTAACAAATCCCACATTGGCACTGTGTTTCAGTATCCAAGTCAAAACACACTGAAACAACCTTCCACTCTACAGCACTGTGGAACCACGATAGTGACTCCACTACGGACTAGAGCGCAAGACCTACAGTCGCAGGTAGTGCCTCTTTGCGCGCACTCGTGCGTGCATGTGTTAAGTTTGCGCTATGAACATCAGTGTCTCTTTGCGCACTCGTGTATGCGTGTGTGAGAGAGAGCAGTGGGGCTTACCCTGCTGCAGCTCCAAACCTAAAAGCTGCATTCTCCGTTCAATTTCTTTTCCACCTAATCACCCGTGTCATCCTTAGTTGGACAAACCCAACCGGAATACAAGTCCTCTTGCCATTTGAAATCAATACGCCTGGAGAGAATGACGACAATGGACGGCAATAAAACTACAAGCAAAAACCCACCGTCAAAAGCATCACAAAAAGAGATGACCATCAAGTCATCAGTGGCGATAACATATCTCCTGCAAGACTGACAAAAGCACGGGTTGCTCCCATATATCTGTTGAATCTACAGTAGGCAAACAAAAACCCAAAACCAGTAGCCACAATCACTATACAAACGGCAGCACAAAACAAAGAATCATACAGCACTAAAAAACATTAAGATCGACTTAAGATAATGATTGCAAAGTCCCGAATTCAAATTCAACACGGTTCTCATTCAGATAACAGTTAAAATGCAGCTTCACCATCACCACAGTTCATTTTCAAGAAAATACACCGGATAGTCCTAGACCCCTGACGTTGTTCCAACATTTTGAAATGGGTTAATCTCCAATTACATTAATACATATGGGTAACTGAAAAGGCTCAGGAAGACAATCGTGCAATACTATCACCTTTTCTTGAAACCATACTTTTTACGCTCATAGAACAGGTCTGTCTTGGCACTTCCCAAATTGACAATTTTTGGACAGCCATCTCTGTCTTTCTCCTGCTGTGTGCACTCCTTACAATAGTAGGCATCAGAGATTCCCACTCCTCCACAGATGACACAGCGACCCTGAAAGGATCCGTAGTTGCATTCATCGCAAACTCGCACGAGTGTGCAAGGGCGCACATAGGAGTCACAAATCACGCACTTGCCATCATCTTTCTCACATAATCGTCCAATGGCAATACCTGGCTGCTTCCTACACATTATTAAATCAGGATGATGCTTGGCCATTCTTTTTGCAACGAGGTCTTAAGTCCCAAACTCGATGTAACCTGCAAACAATGACACATGAGGGTCTGCCTACAGATAAACTACAAAGCAATCAGCAATGATTTTCCAGTAAGAAACGATGACCAATAATTGCGGCCACTTCCCTTCGACAATATGTAGCTTTCATTTGCCTGGACCGTTACTGTCCCTTAAAGTGTTACACATACAAATCAAGAAGAGATTGGCCCAGAGCCAACAACCAGGTTAATTACTTTTAGAGGGAATGTAGCAAGGAGTTGGTTAATGAGATCGGCGGTCAATAGTTCATAAGAGTAGGCGTTTTGAAAAAGCAAACTCAAACGGGAAAATTAGAACCATAGATAGGATGAGGTGCACACACCTAGCTTGTGCCAACCTACGAGTTGTACAACAAAAACAGGGCTACTGTCGTCTAATGATAAAAGGAAAGAAACAAAGAACAAGGTTAATTGTATCCATATCTTCATCACCAAGCCGCGGCCTCACATTCGTATAAATTAGTTAGATTGTCTGAAATGATTATTTTGTTTCAGACAAGACATAAAAGAGAAATCTTTCACCAAAATCTTAATATCATGAACAAATAGGCGCAATTTTGACTTGAGAATCTGTTCATAACATAATTGTCAGGCTCCAAACAGGCACTATTTCATCACCAGCCTTCTCCCAAATCGGTGGCTAAAGGGTTAGGGACCAGTACAGACTTTGACGCATATTGACATGTGCAGCCAACTTTGGCTTGGTTTTGGAACTTCCACAATCTTTGTTGTAAATGTTTCCTCGATGGTTTTGGGCTTAGAATCTAAGTGCCCCCTTATTGGGAACAGTGACACCTTAGACTTGGGAAAAGTAACTTGTTACAAATACAGTGACTTCAGTTCCCTGGGTGGCCTGTTTAGGATCCTTGGTAGGTTTCATGTTGGTATAACTTTTAGGCCTTTGCAGAGATCTATGTTGCCTGTTTTGTTGAAGCTTGAAACTAGACTCATGTGCGACTTGTAAGGACTAAGGAGAGTACTTTTGCGAAGAGGGATTTTTTTAATGAACTTCTTTTACCATAGTACTAGCTCTTTGGAGCATTCATCTTCTCTTCATCAGTAAAACCATTAGTTTTGTGTTGAAATATGATGCGGATTAAAGGAAAGCATAAATCTCGGCTTCTCATGTTTGTATTCGTCATTCGGTATCTCCCCATTGATTTCAAATGTGTGGATTGTTTCTTATTATTCTCCATTTTCTTACATAAGTCTTAGTACGGTTGATTCACAGGAAGCCCTCCGCACAACATACCTAAACCACGGTTCTCTAAGGGCATCTCTAGTGCACTACCTAAAATCACTACCTAAAGTGCCCTAACTAGTTAACTAAGAAAAACCTCAAAAAATGGTCTCTAGTGCACAAAACTTGACTCCCTAAAATCCTAGGTGGCACCCCTCACTACCTAAAGTGCCCTAAGTGACTACCTAAATTTGGGGAGGGACTTAAGGAGAGAGAAAGAGGAGAGAGATAGAGAGAAAGAGGAGAGAGAAAGTTGTTTGCATTTATAACATTAAATCTACCATTGTTTTTTTTTTTTTGGCATTGGGACTTAAATGGGTCCCATACACTTTGGGAGGAGTAATTTTTAGCCCCATTAAAGTGAAGAAACGTAACAAGTTCAAAGCAAAAAAATGGGTCCCACGTGCTTAGGTGTACTCTTTAGGGAGCATTTTTTAGGTAGTGCAGAGAGGAGATGGCCTAAAGCCCTGAAGCTTACTTGGGCATTGGGAACGGGTCTAAGTACAAGAAACAGAAAAACCTTAAAAAATAGGTACATGTACCGCTAGGGTATGCCAGGAAACTTACTTTTCAAAACAATTATAGAATGCTTAATGTGTAAATTTAGCAAGTATAAGCCCAATTAACCAACAAAAAGAAGATATTGAAAAAACCAATTTCCTGTACAAAGTGATTTAGGGACTGTTGAAGGGAAGATTAAGGATTATAGTCTGTATAATTACTGATTTAATATACAAAAGGGTTGTCTATACAAGGGATCAATGCGATTTACTCATAAATAGGGCTAACACGTAACAATATGGCAAAGCAGCAAAAGAATTCTTCATCTGCTTAAATTTGACGAACAGAAAGCAAATTGCAGAGAGAGAGAGAGAGAGAGAGAGAGAGAGAGAGAGAGAGAGCTAACCTTGAAGTTTCTCCTATGCCCTATTGTGCGCCGCCGAAAGAGTCGAATTGCAGTGCACGGAGGAGATTTTATAAGCTGGAAAATAGAACCCATTGAATGGTCGAGAGACTGGGCAGGGGATCTGGGCTTCAATCTTGATGGGCCAGATGCTCCAGCCCATCACACTTCACCGCCTTCGGTAGAGCCGTAAAACTATAGGGAAGGGTCCCTAATAAGATTTGTCAATAAAGACAAAAATAATTTAAATAGTGAATTTTTTTACTGAATATTTTTATAATAATTCTTTACTTTTAGATTCCTTTCATAATGATGAACCAATAATTCAAAAAAATCGACACAAAACTAAAAAAATCAATTTTTTTTTGAAAAAAGATAAAAAAATAAATCAAAGGGTTCATTTTTTCCAAAGCACCCCATACTAGAAAAGGTCTCAATTTTTGAGTTGATGAACTATCTTCGACTTTTAACAAAAAACAATGGTTGATCACCTCATTTTTAGTCCAGTAGTAGCCAATATTTTAGCCCAAGATTTGGGAATGAAAGGGTTGGCTAATACGGTTTAGCTTTCAAAAATATTTCCCTGAAATTGAAGTCTCATCCCTATTAATTTCATCTTCTCTCATCTCCTATTTATACGGTTTAGCTTTTAAAAGTTGAAGTTCTTTGTGTATGTATACCATAAAGAAATTGCTACTAAGAGCATCCTTATGTTATGTGGCTCTCTACTTTAACTTTTAACCCCCCAAAATAAGGCTCACCAAATGGTTGATCAAATTTGTTAAGCTTCTAACTTTGCTACAGTACCGCACAAATTTTGGTGCGTCACTGTTCACTCACAAAGCACTATTCACACATTGTTTATGCACTATTCACACACTTTTCATTTTTTAAAATTATTTTTGGGAAGTAGGAGTAGAAATAAAGAATAGTTTAATATGATAAAGTTAGAATAGAGAGTTTGATTTTGTGAGTTTTGGGAAAAATGACTTGCTAATTTATAAAATGTGTTTTTGAGGTTAAATTTTGTGTTTTTTTTTAGTCGCCTGATAAGGATGCTCTAATGTATTCTTTGAAAGTTGACAAAATCAACCTAACAACTGATGTGAAAATGAAACAAAATTACTTCATACGATTTAAGAAGAAAAAGTAGATTGAGTCAGTGAGATAATTTTTCAATCCTTTTTTTGGTTTCTCCGTACATATCACTACACCAAAAAAAAGGCTATAGCGAGGATTCAATTTCCTCACCAAAGCACCTGATTTCCTCGCTAAAGGAATTGGCGAGGAAAAATTTTCTCGCCAGGTATCCTCGCCAAAAGGTCGTCGCGAGAAGGTATTCTAGCGAGAAAAAAAAAATTCCTCGCCTAATCTGCCAATTGGCGAGGAACTTTTTTCGTGCACAATTGGCGAGGAAATTTTTTGTTTTCTCGCCTATTCGGAACAATTGGCGAGCGAAATTTTGTTTTTCGCCTCCAAAACCTATTCTCTAGAAAGATTGTTCTCCTCGCCTATTTAGAACAATTGGCGAGGAAAAATTTCTCCGCCAAAACTCCTAAAATAAAAAAAAAAAAAAAAAAAAGAGAATCCATCAGCTTCTCCGCCTTCGCTGGGAATCGAACCAGCAACCACCTCTCTAGCAACGCACGACCCATCCACTACACCAACTTCCATTTCAATGCAAAATTCAACAACTTTTAATATATAAACTTTTTGTAGTTCTTTTCACCTCACTATTTTAAAAAAAAATCTTTTTGTCTAATTTTAGTCTCTTTGTAGTGTTTATTTAAATTTGTTTCTTAAATCTTTTAATGTTATTTGTTTTTACTGAAGTTTATATATTTTTTTATAATTTTATTTTTTTCTATACCATTTTATAAGTCTTTACTTGTTAGAATTACTTACCTTTGCATTTATATCTTTGTTTGTTTTTAAATTTTGTGAATTGATAACCGATTAATGAATTTCGTTCTTCCCCTTCCCTTGGCTTTTCATCACAAGGAAAAATAATTATATTACCACAGTTGACTCATGAGAATGTTTCTTAGGTGGTCTCTACCTTCGTAGGTGTTGACTTGCGCACACCATTGTTCAGTCATTAGGCAATTTTATGTAGCATTATCTAGATGCACATCTTTTGATCGTGTAAGCGTCTTTCTTCATCTCTTTTCTTAAGTTTGATGACCGTTTTTTTTTCATTAACCATATCAAATCACGTGTAATACTCAATTAGGTGGATATTGGCGGGGCTCAACCAATTCGCAAAATGGATGGCAATACTGGAATGAGAATTCTTAAACATATTGTTGTATATGTTCGGTCTATTGCTGTATTAGTAGTTTGAAATGATTCGGTAAATGATTTCCCCAAAAATATGTTAATGTTCTGGGGTGGTCTATAGTAGAGAAGGACAAGTCAATTTTACTGTCTTCCTAATGTCTTGCGTCGTGCCTTTAGGTAAGATAATGGTCTAGTTGCTGAAGTTGGTGTGTAAGTACGAGTTAATGTTCAAAACATGAAATACTATTATACTGTCTTTGGTATGGGCATTGAGACCAAATGGTAGTTCATACAGTTAAGTTCAAACAACCTCGACGTGTCGTGCCTTTAGGCACTGGGCATTCCTAGTATTAACACAGACGGGGCACAAATAATACGTGTGCAAGTCGAATTTTGATTGAAACAACCAAATGAGACATACATGACTTGAAAAGTTATCAAAAATTGACTTGCCCACGCATCCCGTGTAAAAACCATGGGAAGGAATCAAATCTTAGATTTTTTGGCGAGGAAACATTTATTTCCTCACAAAATCTTAGCTTTTTGGCGAGGAAAAATATTTTTTGTCGCCAAAAGGGTGCCCTTTAGCGAGGAAATATTCATTTCATCACCAAATCTTAACTTTTTGGCGAGGAAAAATAATTACGTCGCCATTCTTAGCTTTTTCGCGAGGGAAGATAATTTCGTCGCCAAATGGGTGCCTTTTAGTGAGGAAATATTCATTTCATCGCCAATCTTAGCTTTTTGGTGAGGAAAGATAATTTAGTCGCCAAAGATGTGCCCTTTGACGAGGAAATGTAATTTCGTCGCCAATCTTAGCTTTTTGGTGGAGAAAGTTAATTTCGTTGCCAAAAAGGTGCTCTTTAGCAAGAAAATATTCAATTTCGTCGACATAGACTACTCTTTGCCGACGAAATCAATTTCCTTGCCATAGAGACCCATTTGGCGAGGAAATTTAAATTTCCTCACCACATTTCATCGTCATAGGTAGTTTTTCTTGTAGTGTACATAGCACTGGTTTAATCTAGTACATTTGTACATACAATTTCGTGGGATATATAATTTCGTTGGATACTATTTTTCCAGTTAGGCAATGGGGAAAAAAAATTGGGTACCGAATGGGTACCGTGTCCATGCCGAGCAAGATCTCGGCCGTTCAAAAGTGTTTTGGACGGCTCAGATTGATTTCCTCTCTCTCCTCTCACCCAACCAGTCTCTCTCCTCTTCCAGACAGTCAAATTGTGCTTTGGACGGCTGAAATTATAGAACGGGTACTACGTGGGCAATACCCACCCGGCACTGAAAGATTTCTCGGCAATGAGCGATGACAAGTACAAAAGCGTGAAGCATAGGGTGAAGGCAAATACAAGGTGCGAATCTCAATACCTTTCTCGGCCTTTTGGCTAAGGAGCGAATCTCATTTGGCTACTTTGTTTTCCAAGCCGTAGATGTTGTGATCCACAGCTCAAAAAAGTACTACAAGCCATTTACCTATGTTGATTTTCGAGCTGAAGTCCAACAAGACTTGAAGACCATTGGGTACAAAAAAGTTGGGCTGGGCCATTTCAAGGTTCGCTAGGCCTCATCAATATAAGTGGGCTCTGAAGTGATAGTTGGTTGGGACGACCTTTCTCTTTTTTTTTTTTGATACAACGGAAACTAAAACAACAAATTACATTCTCTCAAAAGCCACACCCCTCATGTCTGCTTCGAGGAGGGGGATGATATCCTCAGGTGGTGAGATGTGGGAAATCCATTTGTGTTTCTCTTTCTCCCTTTCTCTTCTTTTGAAGTTGATATTTGAAAAGTTTTCATTTGTTCTGGATTTAGTCCATGGGGGGTGGGTTTTTGCACTTGTGGATAGCTGCTTTTCTTGAATGAATCTTTTTCTTGTATCTAAACAGACGATATTGAATTACAGTAGTTTTCTTAATATGCAAATCTTGCTTATTGATTGACAAACAAGTGAAAAAAACTACTTTTCCCAGCTAGGTGAGTGATTTTATACTTTCATATTTAACAAATCGATCTTGTTTCATTAGCTTTCTCGGTTTCTCTTTCTCCTTTTGTTCCAAAATAATTTGAAAATTAGTTTGTTCGATGCACATTTGCATGAGCTTGATTCGGAATTCAATTATGTAGAGGATAAACTTGTTGACTTTAACAAAGGGGATGGGAGAGACTGGATGGTATTTTCCGGGTCAGATTTGGGCTCTTCTGAACTTGTTTTGCATCAGGACCACCGATATTTTAAACCTCGATGAGAATATTAGCCACTTAAAAAATCATGTTAATTGGATATCGTTTCATGTATTCTCAAACCATATTTATCTCTAGAAAAGTGGATTTTTATCCATTGTACAAAATTTTCTTAACCTAAATGTGTTCTAAAAATATATTAAATGATATTCAATTGACATTCAGAGTACTGGGCACTAATCATTCCTCTGGCCATGCTACACTCTGTCAACATAGATATGAGAGTTGGTCGAAAATGAAACTCCTTCTGTACTCACATTTCTGAAACATGAATTTCCGTTTAACTTTTAAAAAAAAAAAAAAATTCAATTCACATGAATTTTGGCTTGTCTAATGTTATCTACGGGGACTAAGATATCAATGGTTCCGATTATCAAAATGGATTCAGGAAGGACCTAAAAACGCGGACGGGGTTGTTGTTGTGCACGATCCGGATCGTCCGTTGCTTGGATGGACAATCTAGATTTCAAACAAAATAGGAGAAGTATTCGCGCGTGAATAGTTTGTTTTCAATCCGAACCGTTGAACACTTGTGGACAACCCAGATTATGCACTAACAGCTGTTGTGCACAAGCCACACAGCAGCAACCCCAAGTCCCTAAAAACGATCCCGAGTCCCGGTCCCGGTCTTGTTCAGGTGTTCAGTGACGGCACGCGCACGCACGTCCCTTTGGCTTTTTCCCATTCCCACAATGAGACAATTCTCATTCATCTTAAAAATGAATTTTGCTCATATTTAGGCTCACCTAAATATTCGAATAAATCTTTCATTTTTCCAACAATATATAATAAACCCATGTGAGACTTCTTGTGATTATTTGCATGCCACTCCTATTTTTGTCCACTGGGTCACCGATGAATCCAATTCCAGCTACAGCCCTATTTTCTTTTGTCATCACTCATCATTCCTTTCCCATTTTGGGCTAAAACTGCATGTGTACCAAGCCTACACATGGTCTTAAGAAATACTCCACCTCTCCCATAGTTGTTGTCCACTTTCAATATTCGCAACATTTTAAAAAATTAATTTTATTTTCTAATATATAATGTTATATAAATATTTTAATATAGATATTGTTTGATAATTCTCGATAAGTACTATTAAACAAAATTTTCAAAATTGTAAAAAGACATTATACATTGAAAGATAATAGTTTAGTGGGATTGACTTATGAAGGTGGGACTGAAAAAACACTGGTTGAAGTACCAACTCCAACTACTGCAACAATTGAAAAATAGCACGAAGAGTTGTAAATGGACAACAAATTCGGGACGGAAGGAGTAGTACTATTAGATGAATCTTGTATGGTTTTCCACTTCCTATAAGTGTATAGCTTATAAGATGTTTAATAGTACTACATAAAATGCTTTTCTGTTTTTATAATTGGATGTTCGAGATAACTTATATATGCACACCTTCACTAATACTAACGAAATTAAAGACCTACTGACTGATTTCACAGACGTTACAAGACTGGTATTACATGAACTAAATAAGAAAGTTCAAATAAAAAAGCCTACAAATTTGGTCCAAGACACAGTGTAACATCTGGATTTACAGCATTTTTATTCGGGTCTTTCTACTTAAATTTTTGTCAGATTTTATGAAGTTAATGGAACTTTTTTACATTGGGAATTGATATTGGCATTCCAAGACCCGAATAAAAATGCTCAGATTTAATTTCGGGTCTTTTCCTATTGTTTTCGTCATGTTTTATGTTGGAAATCTCTCAAGTTCCATTAACTTTTTTGGGGTCAGTTTATAAGGAGCATTTGCTCCGGCTTTAAGTGGACCCCCCCGCTAGTGGACGGTGGATTTATGATTTTCAGGATCAGTCAAGGTGTGTATAAACTGACCTAGATACCTGGTTAAAAAGAAAAAAAAGGGAGGCGCAGCCATAATTGAAGTGGAACAGCAAAACCTTTTTAATATACCCCTCAAATAATTGTAGCATGACTAGATAAGAAGAATGGAATGATGTTCTATGAATGTAGGCGAAGCAAAGCAAAGCACATTTGCTTTTCAAAATGGGTAATGCTACGGTGTGCACCATGCCTTTTGGCATATGGTGTGCACCTCATATGGAGATTCAGAAAGTCTCATATGAACCCACAAAATTTCATATTCAATAAAGTAAACTCTCATATCTTTAATCACAAAAATAAATATCAGAAGACCAAAACACAATAAATAAGACCACAAAATCTCATATGGATATGAGAAAGTTTTGCAATAAAAAAATGGAAAATACTTGTAACCGGTTGTTACTGGGCCCACACTTGGCAATTTTTTTAAAAAAAAAAAAAAAAAAAAACCACAAAACTCTGAACCATTCGTTCTTCTCTTCTTCTTGACATCGATAGATACAGAGAAGAGAGAGGTCAGTCGTCTACGACCACCACCGGCGTTCCCCCACCTCCGTCGACGGCCAACTCCAGCCCCAGTGTTCCCCAATCTCCGTCGATCACCGCCACCGACGAATCCCACCACCACCAAATCACAGAAGCTCCTGACCACCGCCACTACCGACGCCTCCGTCGACTCCCCACCACCGCAGACCTCCGTCACAGCCGAAACCCCCGTCAAATCCCCACTGCTGACGTGGACTGACCCTACCAGTTGAACCACATCGACGAGCTAAAAGAACTCTGGTCGATGAGCTAAAAGAACTCTGGTTGACGTGGACTAACAATTACATTGAACGTATAGATTCTAAAGGTCATTACCGAGTCAATTTTCACAATGATCGATCAGAACCGTTACGATGAAACGTCTCGTTGACTACGTCATCGACACCAAAATTGGAGATCATCGGATATCGGCGATCGAGTCATCGGATGGATCCCAAATCATTAAAGACTTATATTGAACAACCCAAGCACCACCTGAGTTTTTTTTTAGCGATCGGAACCGTCTATCCTTTACATATCGTGGGGAATATCATTCGTACCTAAAATAAAGTCCATCGCGTATAGATAGGCATTTAATCGAACAAAAAATATCATCCAAATAAGGGAGTTTTTCTCTATCGAGGTTCTTTCTAATAGTTTCGGCCCTCATACTGGCCCTATTTTGTACGAGTATGATTTAATTAATAACAAGAACAAAATCAACGGCCTCGATTGTTGAAAAAAAATTCGTATTACTTACATCCCGTACCTAGTTGCATCGAACAATATTTTTTCGATGTTTTAGAATATAATTTTTTTGTATTTAACAAGGACTTTTATTGCTTTAGTTTTATATTACATTGTGTGGCTTTGGATATGAGATTTTCTGGCTCAAACTATGAAATATTGTTCTCAATAATCAATATGAGATTTTGTGGTTTGAAAAATGAATCTTTTTGGAAGAAAATATGAGTTTTTTGTGGTCCACTACGGTCAAACTCCAAAATTTGTCAAAATTATTTTGTGGTTTGAAAAATTGTGGAAGAAAATATGAGTTTTTTTTTTCAAAATGAGTGTTTGTGAAAAAAATACTTTGAGACTTTTGTGGTCCACTACAGTCCAAAAATTGTTAATAAATTTTATGGATTTAGATATGAGAATGTGTGGGTTGTGTATATGAGGTTTTGTGGACTAATATACGAAATTGGGGAATATGACTAAATATGCGTCCTTATATTTATTTATGTGGGTGTGTATATGAGACATGTCACTATCAATAATTTTGGACTGTAGTGGTCCACAAAAAACTCATATATAACTCCACAAATACTCATTTTTAAAACCAAAAAGTCTCATATCAAATGACTTTTATATGAGTGGTTCTTTGAAGCATATATGAGATTTTGTGGTAAAATTTCGTAATGACTAAATGTGGCACCTTATATGAATTTCTGTGGCACCATATATGAGACATGTCACATCAATATATATACACACAATATGTATCACATTTTCACTACAGTCCAAAACAAGCATATGAGATTTTGTGGCATTTTTTATGAGGTTGAATTTTGCCAATATGACATTTTGTGGCTCTTTCAAATTTTTGTGGTACTTTTTATGAGCATTTGTGGCTTCAAATATGAGATTTTTGAAACCCAAATGTTATATGAGAAGTCACCCAAGGTTTTATGATTTTTTTTGACTCTTCATATGAGATAAAGATGACCGGTATAGAGGGTCACTTTTTGCATATGTGGCGCAATCTCGGCCGTCGATCTTGTCAAAGTTGCATATGGTATGCCCTTTCATATTTTCAGCCACAAAATCTCATATTTGACCCACAAAAACTCATATTTGTTGTCACAAAATTTCATCAGGTCACCCAAAAGAGGGGTGCACATTGTAGCATGGCCCTTTCAAAATTTTGCCTGTTTATTAGATACTCCTAGGAAAACTGATTCTTCGTCTTTTGTTTCATTTATTACGATTTCTATGGCTGAGTTTCCCCATATATTTTTTGTTTCGGTATTTTTATTACTATCTTTTCTGAATTTTTTTGTTAGATTCATAGTTTATTTTGGATTAATCATTTTTTCTCGACGAGAGGAATCTTAAAAGTAAAAAATTATTACAAAAAACAAACAAAAAAAGTTCATTAAAGACGAAAAAATACCAACCAATTAGTAATTTTTGGTTTCTATTAATATTTTCTGAATTTTGTTAGATTCACGGTTTGTTTTAGATTAATTATTTGTCTCAATGGGATGAATCTAAAAAGTAACAAATTGTTAATTACTAAAAGCCAAAAAGAGTTCATAAAGACAAAAATGTCGTCTTATAAAAACTTTTTTCAACTTTGGTCCATATTTACACACTTTTCTGATTTCTCTCAGCGAGATAAATGATAAGTCCCAAAAATTATGACGAAAAGCTAAACAAAAGTTATGTAAAGTAAAAAGAAGTAAAAAAAATACAAGGTTAGTACTCTCGCGTTGAGGTTTTCAATACAAGGTCCTTTCTTTTCTTCTTCTCTGTTAGGGTTTCCCCTGAGGAGGTGGGGCTGTAGCCTCCCCGCCCCATCTCCCCCCTCGTTCTCCCTCCTCCTCGCCGGACACCCATTTTCACCTCCTGCCAGATACAAAACCCAACCCTTTAATCAGATCTCCTTTTCAGCCTCCTCCACTTCGATCCTCTGTTCATCTTCACCACCACCACCACCCCCACCCATACGCCTACCACTCCCTCTCTGCCTCCACCTTTCTAGCCCCCTCTTCTTTTACCCCTTACCGCGTCCCCTCTGATTTTCCTGGGATTTGGGGCCCGGATCTGATGGCGAGCTGAACTTTGGGTGTCTTGTGCCCCCTCCGCAAGGATGGAGCCAGGGGGGGCTAGTAGAGGCCCCCCCCTACATCTTAAAAAATTCATACTATTATATTGGAAAAAAAATATTTATCATCAAACTATATAGTCCCGTCCCCCCTCCGTTTTTCTTTAAAAAAAATAGTATGAACAACTTTAATATTTAAGCTATGAAACAACTGTATACTAAAATTGGTTTTAATGAGGTAATTACAATTCTTTTAAACAAAATAATGCCGAAAATTATAACCCAACTCACTTCAGGGACTCAAGACCCGTTCACTTTTAAAAACTAAGGCTCACTGAAATTTCGGAAGCCCAAAACTCTTTAATATGGTCTGTGGACATCGAATTGAAGGAAAAAGAAAAGAGTAAGAGAAATTAGGGGCTCCCAAAACATCGATTCTCAATTGCAAGAATTGAACTCTCGATTAAGGAAGATACAATGGAGTTGCTTATTCTTAGTACATTTCTAGATCCTCGCGATGGCTTTAGATCATTCAACATTGAAGATACTTGCAAACTTGCAGAGAAGTATTATCCAATGGATTTCATTGAACAAGAAAAGTACCACTTGAGATATCAATTGCAAAATTATAAGTTTGATGTTTCTAGGCATCTTGAGTTCCAAAATTTGTCAACGATTTCAAAGTTGAGTGAAGTGTTGGCGAAGACAAGAAAGTACACGATATATCATCTTTTCGATAAGTTGATTCGGCTTATATTAACTTTAACATGTTTCAATAGCTACAACCAAACGTGCATTTGCTACTATGAAATGTGTGAAGATAAAGATTTCGTTGCAACATGATGGAGGACGATTATTTAACAAATTTCTTGATCACTTATATTGAGAAAGATATTGCTCGAGGGTTGGACACATAGTCTATCATTGATGCTTTTAATAACATGAAAGAGTGTTGAGCACAGTTCGAGATGCCTGAGTAGACACTAGATAAACGCTAATACCTTTTGCAATCTAAGTTGATATTAGAAACATGTTTAGTTTCATATGTATTGGTGTTATTTTGTGTATATATGTATATATATACAGTCACTATCTAATCCGGGAGTCCCGGATCCGGGACTCCACCTTCCCGATATATATATAAAATTGAGTTAATAAAAATTCATATCGTTGTCTTAATTTTGATTTTTTTTTATTGTGTATATCCGTCCCCCCTACGCCAAAATCCTGGCTCCGTCCCTGCGGCCCTCCGGCGAATAAAGTCTCCTGATTCCACTGACGGCGGCTATGGAGTACTATGGATTCCTTCCGGAGAAGCGACTCGTCCTAACTCGGTGCAACTCGGGTGACTCCATGTTGTTGAGAGGGCCTGTTGGTTTTTTTGTACAATTTGTTTTTTGTGTTGCTTAAGGTTGTTTTTGGTCCGAATTGCTCCCGGTTTGTAGTGTTCTAATCTGTTTATAATCTTCACAATCCATAAGGAGTTTAGTCTCTTTCATCTCTGGTTCACTCTAAACCCGACTTTGGCTCGGTTTGCCCACGCAAGGTATGCTTGCGATGCGCAATATGGGTTAGAGCCTTGGGCTCATACTGTGATGCCTGAGACGGCATCCTTACATTTGGGTTTAGTTGTTTCTTATCCTCTGCTTTTTGGGTTGTTCTCTAAATTATTTTCAGTGTATTTTGGATGCAATCCTTATAAGTGCCGTTTGGCTTTTCATGATGCTATTGGCTTCTGTTAAAAAAAAAAAAAACCTTGAGGCATCTGCATCTACCAAAGCCCACCACATGAACTACCAATCAGGGTCCATACACCAAGTTGGGATAAATCACTACTCCACCTACCTTACCGGCTTGCCGTTTCTTTGGTCTCATGCCTCCTATTCTGACTACACTAACACACTGATAGCAATGGTCCTGGGCATCCCTTGTCCCCATCCGAAATATTAATTCGATCCCTTTACTACATGATGATAGATCTTTCATGTGGTTCCTTGTGTAGTACTAGTTTGAAGTATTATGACCTACGATTACCAGGGGAGGTGTTGTACAGTGTACTCGTTGCGATAGCGCTTCGATGATTGGAAACGTTCACTGCGTAAAGCTCATCGAGTAGAATAGTGTGCCAAAAATCAGCTCGATCAGATATGATTTAGTATTTCATTGGAACACATTTAACTTAGCAATAATGGATTCTGGTGGTTTGATCTAGTGTTTTGGATCCATTTTTTTTAAGATAATAAAGTTCCGATGAGGTATTTAATGATATCCGAACGAGCTGATTTTTGGCACACTTCTTTTACTCGACGAGCTCTACGTAGTGAATGTTTCCGATCATTGGAGCACCGCTGCCACACATGCACAGCAGGCTGTGCAACTTGGTGCTGCACAATACGTACCACAACTATAGATCGATGGTTTGAAGTTTGAACTATTTATTATTTTATATGTCTTGATGCGTTTGTTATAAATATAAAAAGTTAGATCAATCAGACGTCGATATCCACATGAACAAAACATATTTGCCATCAAAATAGATGGTCTGGCTTTGACTGCCCGTTCATCTTCAAAAAAAACGATTCGACCGAAAACCAATCGACCTAATTTTTGTGTTGGGCAAAAATACATCAAGGGCTACAAAATTATTTGTTTGGATTTGTTGAATGAGATCGTTTATATTACATTTCGTGTTATACAATCACATGAGAAATCAATATATGAGTGATCATTAGATAAGAGATCATCACATCCTAACCTGATCCTTGTCATGAGTACTAAATTTTATAGCAAGCATGCTTTAGTTCTTTACATAGACGACAATATTTTCTGCTGTGATGGGAGTGTAGTGAGTTAATGCACTGGAAAGGCCGTGAAGTGTGACTGGGAATAAAAAGAGCCCACGAATAGACAACCGCATTACTCGCTTTGAGCCCCGCTACGTAACACTTCACGAGTCTTTTTCCTCGCATATTTGTGTAGATGGCAGATACTTGGTGATGAAATCCGTATAGTGAAAAAGACTTTTGAAATATCACGTGGCAGTGCTCCGTAAGCAAGTATAACAACTTCCTCCCACTCTGAGCAGATTCGAGATCACGTATAAATGTGTGGACAAAAATTCATTTGTGACATAAAGTTTGGGTAAATTACATTAGAACCCCTTCAGCTATTAGTGATTTTTGAGTTGCACCCCTACAGTTTAAATTCAAACACTTTTAACCCCCTCTGTGTAGTATCTTATGGCAAGAACCCCTTTTGTTAACGAACAATTAGGATTTTCGATGGAATATTCCACTTGTATAGTACTTCAGTAGAAAAATGAAAATTATTTCATATATTAGCCTTTGTTTTGTGTTCTTAAAGGGATAACAATATATCTTACATGCTTCGAGCATGGTTTCAGACTCTTATCTCATGTTCCAAGTTTGTAAAAACTCATTAATGGCATCATCATCACGGCACCGAGTCACCGACACAAAGGCACCCTATGTTTTTTTTTTCTCCTCCTTGCCTCTGTTATCAACCTTTAATCTTTCGTCACCAAAGATCAATTGACTGCATAAAACTTTAACAACATCTATCCATCCATATCCTATAATATGCATCCATTAATACAACTGAAAACAAATCAAATTCTCATATCTATAAAATCAGCATTAGATTCGATCAATCGGAGAGAGAGAGAGAGAGAATAAAACCCCACGAGTGCATTTGTTGAGAAAGATGGAAGATGTGGGCTTGCTTGTTGATGGGGTTTTCTGATGAGGCCTTAGGTACGGTTAACAAAAAATAGGATGAGGTGGTTTGGTGTCATTGGCACCGCCAACGTAGCTTTACTGTGCTGAGCCCGATTTTTATTTTTTTATCCCACCATTGATATCAGCTGAAAATTGCTATTCAGAGACAACAATTCAACTCTTTAATTGTTTAAAGAGGGAATTGTTTAAAGAGGGATTGAACAAAGTAGTTATTTTTGTTGGTAGACTGTGAAGTTGGGTTTGCAGTAAAAGTTATTGTAGAAACTGGTATAAATATTGAAATACCAGTTCAAGGCGACAAAATATAAATTGAAACTTTCAGTCAATGGCATTACTCCAATTTTTTACCAGAATACTCTGAGGGGGTTAAGTGTCCGAGTTTAAACATGAAGAGGCAACTCATAAATGTGTGATAATTGAGAGGGACTTCATGTAATTTACCCTAAAAGTTTCTTTAAAAAAGAAAGAGGGCACTCAATTCAATAGCTCGACTGCATTATTGGTCCAAATCAACCTCACGAAGTCATAGAGTCACCGTCACCAATCTTTGTACAAACCTCACGTGAACCCATTCTATACATATTAGAAGTTGTTGTTCATATGTAGATAAGAAGTTTTAGGTAAGGTCAAGTGCGGAGCGGAACGACGCATCTGGCCCATCACAGATCCGGAAGAGTGCACTGGTAGGCCCAGTGGTTTGGGGGGTATGATACGGTGTTACAAGGGTATTATGGGAAGACAGACCCTGTACTCGGAGTTAGGAATAGAATATAAATACTCTCTATGTAAATCATATTGTTAATCAATAAGAATCTCTCGCTCCCGTGGAGTTTATCCAGTTTTGCAGAACCACGTAAATTCTGTATGTCAATTTCTTTACTATTTTATATTCCTATATCATGTGTGTGGTATTTACGCTAACAAGTAACTAGCTCTTGAGATTTCTTACGTGGTGAATTAATACCAAACTGTTTCCGCGCTTAGTCCTCGCATTTTCATCTAGGAAAATATTGCCAAACTTAACATTTAAAAAACTCAATTTATTCGTGAAGGTGTAACTCAGAGTCTCAAACGAATTTTAGGAGGGTCAATTTAATCGTTCATTAGTAGAGATGCTAGTAATAAATTGACACTTTGCTCGAGACTTAATAGTACGAGGTATGGAACATCGGATTTGGATGAAAAATTATTAGTATTAGGTTTGGAACATCATATTTGGATGAAAAATCCTTGGCTCCGCAACTGTTAGCATCTAATTTAAAAAATGTAGTGTCTTCTGATTATGCAAGAGCGTTTTCAATGGTAGAGTTGCTCTTTGGATAGCTGTAAAATATCTATGTTGCTCTAATGGCGCAAATGCTATTTCTTTTAGTATCTTTTAGAAAAATGTCAATTTGAATTCAATGAAACGTGTTTAATTATTACCATATATATATACAATCCCGTTCTACTAAGGACTCCCTCAAACTCCCAATTTGCGGACCTCATGGATCAGGGTCGAATCTCGACGATCCGAACCGCTCAATGTGTTTAAAACGTGTTTTTAAGGGTCTCTACGAGGATTTGTCCAAAACAAATATCCGGAAGGTCTTCATTCGAGCTTTTTTCGATGAACTCTATATGTACGGTTATTATGAAAAACTGCTCAGATGAAGCCCTTTCAGGTAATTTTTTTTTTGTGATTCCTCGCGTTGGCCATGGAAAACATGTTTTAAACACATTGAGCGGTTCGGATCGTCGAAATTTGGTCCGGAAAATCAGAAAAGGGTTGGTCCTCAAGGAGGAGATCCGTGAGGGAGTCCTTAATAGAACATCTTGTGCTATATATGAAATAACACAAATACAACGTGTGTTTTACCTCACCATTTTAAGAGCTTCATGCTATAATATACATATAGCATGCCATTGAAAATGTTGTAAGGAGTTAATCCACACTACCACCCCCTCCTTCATTAAAAGAAAAAAGGGTTTTTAAATAATCACGGGAGCCAGCCTTAGCTAGAATCACACTCATTTTACACACGCAAATGAACACACTCTCACGTAAGTGTTAGACCAGTATGTGAAAAAAAAGAGAATAACTTATTTGAAGACCATCAGCAAACAAGAGTTTTCACACGGAGCATCCGCGCTGCCGTTCATTCTGAGATCCAATGGTCGGATCAATGCAATCTCTCCCCCCATTAAAAGCAAAAACAAAAAATTGGCGCATTTATCAAGGCTGTTGAATCTCGAGATGAACGGTGCGGAAGTGCTCGGTGTGCAAACTCGGACGGTCCACAATGAATTATCCTCAAAAAGAAAATGGGTACGGTTGAAGAGTGATGGATAAATAATCACGGGAGCCTTGCCTAGCTACCTTCACATGCACACTACACAAGACAACAAAACAAAACAAAAACAAAAACAAAACCCCACTCCTCCATTATACTCCACAGCTCCCTCTGTTTCTCTCCCTCCTTATTTTCCCTCTTCCACTTTCCCCTCTCATTTTCTCTCTCTTCCAAAAGTCTCTAAAACAATGGCGCCTCTCATTTTCCAATCCTCCTCCAGTTATACCTTTTCCTATCTCCTGACAATTCTTTTTCTCTTCGGGGGGCAAACCCAGAAAGCTTCATCGGTTATGCTATCCGGTTTGAAGAACCACCACAGCAACCACCACCACCAGGGACAACCACTGGTCCAGCTCAATCAGACAAATTGTGCTCTGTTTATGGGCACCTGGGTTCGTGACGAATCCTACCCTGTTTACCAATCCTCTGCTTGCCCGATAATTGACCCGGAATTCAACTGCCAAATGTACGGCCGACCCGACTCCGATTACCTCAAGTACCGTTGGCAACCCGCTAATTGTGTGCTCCCCAGGTGGGTCTTCCCCTAATTTTGCTTATTATCAAGCTCTGTACCGCTCACTCTGCTTTTCTTTTTCTTTTTTTTGAATGTTTTGAGCAATTTTCTTTACATTATTCGGTTTATCCTTTTACCCATTTTATGCGAGGAAAAATCTATCAACATGATCGGTTTTACATAATAATCTGCATAATATGCTAGTGTAGCACTGTCTTGTTAACTGTTATTACAGTATTTTACCAAATTGTCGGTAAAATAGTGTCACGTAATTATTAATTTTGGTCGTAAAGGTTTCTTTTGTGATGCTCTAGTGGAGACGAATGGAATCTGTAGGCTATAGCTCAGAGGATTAGAGTGTGTGGTTACCAACCACGATGTGGAAAACCCGAAATTCCAAGGGAGATGTTCCAGTGGTTAATTGATTTGTCTCGGCGGACTTACCACCACAAAGCCGTTAAGTCGATTTTCTTCGGCAGCAGTTTGTACTCGGTTTCACCTCGCCTTAGACAAACAAGTGAAAAAAACTGTCGGAGGCGCTGAAGATATTAGTCCAGTTTATCGGAATGCTTTTCATTATTAACAAAAAGAAAAACTCGTGGTGTTGGGGTTTAAAATATTATGTTAGTGGCATCACTCTTCGTGCTCTTTTTGGTTATAGGTTCGATGGGCTTGAATTCCTGTCGAAAATGCGAGGGAAAACCGTGATGTTTGTGGGCGACTCACTGGGGAGGAACCAATGGGAGTCGTTGGTTTGCATGATTTCAGCTGGGGTGTCTCGATCAGCCACCCAAATGATAAGGGGAGACCCTCTCTCAACATTCAAGTTCTTGGTAAGCTGTACAGCATTAAAATAAGACTGGCTTTTATAAAACCTATCTTTATGAAATAGTTATTCAATCGTCCCAGAGCACAGTGTCGGATGTCCTGGAACACCACGCGACTGTTCTTTTATGTTATGGTAATGTGCAGGACTATGGTGTGTCCGTGTTGTTCTACAAAGCACCGTATCTGGTGGACATCGATTCGAGCCAGGGAAAGAGGATTTTGAAATTGGACGATGCGTCTGGGAATGGGAAAGCTTGGAGGGATGCCGATGTGCTGTCGTTTAACACCGGTCACTGGTGGATTCACAAAGGAGGTCTCCAAGGGTTAGCAATTTTAATCTCGTGAATTCCCTAGTCATACTAAATGCAGTAATTAATCATGTGAGACCCGCAACAGTAAAACTGAAATTAATTCCATCCAACGACTCAAGAAATCGTCTCGTTCAAAAAAGAAATAAACCCGTAATAGGGTAACTAATAAACACTCGGCTTTTTTTAAAATTTCCACATGTAACGCTTTTTATGACCATATCTAAGGTCTCGTTCTTGCTAGAGTAGTTAGTTTCGTCCCGGGATCGTTTCATTATTTGATAATGTGTAGGTGGGACTACATGGAATCAGAAGGATCATTGTATCAAGATATGGATCGATTGGTTGCTTTAGAGAGAGGGCTAAGGACGTGGGCCAGATGGGTGGACGCCAATGTTGACAGAAGCAGAACCAGAGTCTTCTTTCAATCCATATCTCCCACTCACTACAAGTATATGCTCTCTCTCTCTCTCTCTCTCTCTCTCTTATTATTGGTTATTGAATGCCAGCCAGATGTCTTTTTGTTCATAAACTGAAAAGGCAACATTCATCAGTGCAATTACGTACACGATAGCTGTAATCATATTTCAAGAACAGTAAGTCTGGATGCCCCGAAAGGGACCCAAAATTGATCCCGAAAGTGTAAATCAACGGCCCAGATTCACAATCAGTAACCGAAAATGTGAGGAAACATGAAAAATTTCTCTGAAATAGTCCAGAAAAGATAAATCAATCGTCCAAATTTGGCGCTCCGAATATTGATGACCACACACTCTAATTATGTCTTATCATGAACTTATGTTATTGTATCCCTAACTCCCTTTTTAAGCTTTACCTTAATTTTGGTCACCATCCCTTTACCTTTCTTGGCCTAAAGGATTCAGGCGTCAGAAAAGTAGTTTTATCCAAATGAGTACTGCCTATTGAAAGAAAACAGAGATTACTTTTATTAATTATAAACAGGATTGATTTTCACACCCTCTTTTTTATCATTTGTGTCTTTTATTTATAATACATAAATATATTGAGGGAAATTATTTTGTCACTTGAATATTGATAATCACATTCTAATATTTGTTTTTTTACGTTAATGTTACGGATATTATGGACACTAAAAGACAAATATTGAAGTGCAATTAACAAAAAGTAGAGTGTCAAAATCAATTCTCATATTGAACCAACAAACAAACCAAATATAATGAGCAGTGGACCAGGGAGGCATAAAAATTATGTTTTTTTTGTCTTTATTTGCATTATTTACAATGTATATAATAAATTAATAAAAAATCCTTTTGTCGAGTGAAAAATAAAAGTTTACGAAATGTATTTTAGTATTTTTTGTTTGTGAAACATTAGAAAAGTAAAAGAATCACGTCGTAGACTTATGTGAATAAAAAAAAAGTAGTAGTACGATAATTATATGGTAATATTGATTGACTCATTCTATTGTCAGCCCAATTTTTACAATAAGCAAATAAGAAGAAAAAAAAAACCCCCACAAACTCCAATATAATTTTTACTCCTTTTAACATATATTCACACACTTTTATACACATTTCAATACATTTTTTAAACCTTAACGACAGCTTACTAGACTGTTTTTAGAATTTTCCATATTGATTAGTTTCATGTGCTACATGTCCGAAAGTGGTTGTTTGTGAGGTTACCAATCTTTTTCCCAACCCCGTGAATTTTCGAAACAAGAAGTGAAATATTTGCCTGGTCAGTGTGGGAACATGTGGCAATGGTGCTTCCTTTGTTTTCAGACACTAATTTCGTCGGTGGAACCAAACATGTGCAGTACGTGAATGGAACAAAAAAAAGTTATGTTTGTAAACAAAATTCCTAGTTTTACGTTCTTTCTCACATCTTCTTTTATAGTACTAAGTGATGGAGGGACGTTTCAAATAGTGTTACGGGTCTCGCTATTACTCATGAGATATGTAAAAATGGATATAAACTTGAATGTGTCCCTAGTATTGCTCGTTTGTAAATTGTAATGCAACCACGAGAATGAGTTAAGTTCACCAATCATCCAACATTAACGTAATTAAGCTTTGAGCATTTTCAGTTGGATTAATAAACGAGCCGATTTGCTGGCCAGTCTCTGAGTGGAGGTTCGTAAGGCTTGCGCTTTGGTCTCCTAATTTTCTTAAAATTAGAGGGCCCCAATTTTATAAGGTGTTATACTACGTCTGAAAAATAAGTACATTATACACGGGAAAGATTAATCATAGAAGTAGCGTAATTAATAGTTTTGTTGTTAGAAATGCTAGAGGAATGATATTTAAGTGAAATTTTTTAGTGTTCTTGTAAAGATCACTACTATTGGAAATTTAATCTACCTACGTTATCAAATGTTTTTTTTTTTTTTTTTGTAATTTTGAGGGGTAAATTTACCCCAACAGATCTGGACCGTCCAAAATACGGATGGACGACCCTGATGAGCCAATGGGCACCACTTGACACTGCCAGTTGGTGCCCGCTCGGCACTGAAAAATTTCTCATTTTTCCCTTTCAAAAGTTTTCATTTTTCCCTTTATTTAGCTCAACATATGCTTATCCAGTCACTTTTAAAGAACATATGCACCCCAGTCACTTTTAGCCCAGATTTCTTCATAATCACAACCATTTTCCTAATCTCATTTGACAGCCCATCTGAATGGAATGGGGCAGCAGCAACAAAGAGCTGCTACGGAGAAACCATGCCAACAAGCAGCACAACCTACCCGGGGGTATACCCGGACCAAATGCAGGTGATTCGGGAGGTAATAGGAGACATGAACACCCCTACGTTCCTACTCGACATAACGACGCTCTCTGCAATGCGAAAAGACGCACACCCCTCTATATACAGCGGTGACCTGAGCCCCGAACAAAGAGCTAACCCTGACCACTCTGCTGACTGCAGCCATTGGTGCCTCCCCGGCTTGCCTGATACTTGGAACCAATTGTTCTACACTGCTTTGTTCTTCTAAAGTTTGCCTACGTTTATTGTCTTTTTCATTTTTCTGACTTTATGATTTATATTTAGAGTTCTGTAGGCCATTTGGTATACACCTAGAGATAGGGGCAAATTGGACCATTAGATGTCTCTCTAGTAACTTATTTGATTCATTACTACAGATGAATCCATATTTCTTTCTGTCCTTTTTCTCTCTTTCTGTGATTCATATGACTCGGTTTTTTGTTATGTCTGGTATCCAAACTCTAACGCAATTGCGATAGCCATAGAAGCACTTTATTATACCTTGGAAAGAGAACTTCTGAATCTCTGAAAGTTGAAGAAAACTCTCTTCAGAAACAAAATGGTTTAAGCTCTATGCCGAGCGGGTACCACGTGGTGCCCTCTCGCACACATTCAGCCGTTTAAAAATACAACGGACGGCTAGGATTGAAAGTGCCGGATGAATTTTAGAACAATAAAAAAAGAGAAGGAAAAGTTTGTTTTAATCCGGGCCGTCCTTTGCATTTTTGGACGGCCGGATGTGCGCGAGCTCGGCATTGAAAAGTTCCTCCCAAGTGTTGGGTCTAAAGATGATTGCTTGGAAGGGAAAAGAACGAAGGATCCAGTTGGACCGTCCAACCGGAGTCCCGCAAATTTCTTCTTTTTTTTTTTTGCCTGAAAGGAAAATTGCCAAAATCATCCAGGTTGAACCACTTAATTTCCTCATACATCCAAGAGGAGGCCTAGAGGACAACTCCCTTGGAAGTTGGACATGCTGCATTTTTGCTAGAAAGTTTCGCGCATTTGGTATGCTGATTTTCTGTTTTTCAGATGAATTCTGCGGTGTTTTTTCTGGACTATAGATAGCAGAACTGGCCAATAACTACCATTTTCAAACAACCAAATTAACTGAAAGAAACGCATTGTATTAGCAGGGGAGGAAAACAACTCAAACCCCCAACTTGAAGTTCTATACGTACTACAAGGAAACAGCAGCACATTTCAAGGCTTGGAACTTGACACAATACAACACAACAAAATACAACACAACACAATACAATGATCAGGTGTTCTGTACCAACCACCGGAACAAACATTATTTTGAGTCGACACATGACATAACATACAAACATTAACTGCACCACGGGATCTTAAAACACCCGTAAACACTACTTCCTACGATAGAACGCACATGAAAGACACTCCTTGAAATGTGGATATTAGCTTTTGATAGCAACTCCTGGAACACTAATCAACCTGGGCAAGTTGTCGATAATATTTGGTCCCAAGTTCCCATTGGCGACAGATGACAATTTCTGTTCGTAAGCTGAAAGATGCACTCCAAGTGCAGCCCTACCAGAAGGATCAAGATTGTTTGACCAAGAAGCATCCCACTCGATAGCTTTTGCTGTGCTGCAGGCAACGCTTGCACCGCCTGGTACGGTTAACCTAGCCGGATTCTGCCAAAAATATTAAGAGCAAAATAAACATGATCTGGTTAGTTTTTTATGACATTATTATAGTTAATGAAAAGGGTTTATGGAGATTTAATTGATTGAATCAATCACCTGTGGAAAGAACCTCTCAAAGATCATTCTGTAGTAGTAAGCTTCCTTTGTAGTTGGGGTATTGTGAGGATAGATATGGGCAGCATTAAGCATCATTTTATTGGTCACCTGAAAGTAAAATCTAGCATTAGAAACATGACGTTGTAATTGTACAATTAAAATCGTATCGGTTGAAAACAGGAAGAAAGGTAGGAGATGAGTACGTGTTGTTCGGCATGGGCTTTGAGGCCATCAATCCAACTGTAACCGACACCATCGCTGAATTGCTCTTTCTGCCTATAGAGAATATGCTGCAGAGCACATCAAACAGGACTTGTTAGTCTATGGGAAATTAAGCAAACCAAGACTTCCAATGAAGTAGTGTTTTGATTTGTGATTGTTATGACCTTTGGCAGATAGGGGTTTTCTTCATCATCAAAGGCCCTCCTCAGAACCCACTTTTCGATTCGCCCTTCATCTCGCTTAATCTGCAACATGTTTGAAGAAAATAAGGGAATCTCCATAACAAAGTTCTGAAGTTTTCTAGATACCGAAATACTTGGAACAAAGTGTCTTTACCATCTTCGACTCAGGGTCGATGCTCATCGCAATATTGATAAATTCTTTATCTAGGAAGGGAACCCGAGCTTCCAGTCCCCAAGCAGATGTTGCTTTGTTAGCCCTCAAGCAATCATATTGATGTAGAGCTTTTATCTGTAAACAAAGACAATAACAAGAACAATCTCATTTTTTCTGTTTATGACTTTATGTCTGAAAGGTAGTTTGACTAATAAATTTAAAGGTGTTTTTCACCTCCTCTTATACGTTTATACTTTACAGCCATATGAAACTGTAACAAATTTGCCCACATTATTTTTTCAGAATACTCTAACAATACTCCTGGTAAACGAAATTAAGATTTAATACCTTGCGACAAGTCTCACGGTGGAACTCTTCTTTGTTAGGTGCCTTGTGGAAGTACAAATACCCACCGAAAACCTCATCAGAGCCTTCACCGGACAAGACCATCTTCACTCCCAGTGACTTGATTTTACGCGACATGAGGAACATAGGTGTGCTTGCCCTGATTGTTGTCACATCATATGTTTCAATGTGGTAAATGACATCTTCAATGGCATCAATGCCGTCCTGTCCACATGCCCAAATAATCATATCCCGATTACATAATTAAGAAGATCACAAAACACTCTAGCTTGTGAAGGTGAAATTCTTTGTATTCATACCTGTACAGTGAAATGAAACTCGTGGTGAACAGTACCCAAATAGTCCGCAACTTCTTTTCCAGCCTTCAAATCCGGTGAACCCTTTTCAACAAAAGCAAAGATTGGTATGAGGATTAAGATTCATCTCTTTTTTGTCTTTCCCTAAACCATTGCACAAGTGTCAAAGCCAATGAATTTTTTATAAATTTTCCATACAACATTCTGAATGCTTTCCAGTGAAATCATTACGAATCTCTACTGAAAATTTGTGAGCTAACCTCGAGGCCAACACAGAAGGAATGCAGTTGAGAGCCCCATTGCTTTGCAGCCTTTGTATCAGCCAAGTGACGGGCGGTGATGGAAGCCACCAAGGATGAGTCTAGTCCACCAGAAAGAAGAACTCCAAAAGGCACATCCGTCATCAGCCTTTTAACCACAGCCTGCAAAATTTCACACCCAACCCATAAGTTGTTTTCTCGTAAGTTATCCATCTTAAGAGTAGTTCTTCAATCATTTCTAAATTCTCACATTTTCAAAGGCACGCCTTAGTGCAAGTGGATCATATGGGGTTGACGGAATAGCCTCAGAAAACCAGGGAGGGTTGTACCATCTGCGGAGGGCGCTTTCTTTGCTAGAGTACAAGTGACCGGGTGGAAATGTCTCAAAATGTTCACAGTCATCATTCAAGGCTTTGAGCTCAGATGCAATCCAAACCGATCCTGAACAAAAACAGAAACACCATAATTTATGAAAATCATAACATCAATTCAATTTACAAGAAGTTTCAACTAGTGACAAGTTCCTTTTGTATCGTTACCATCTAGTCCCCATCCGATGTAGAGGGGAGTGATCCCTATGGCATCCCGAGCAGCAATGAAGCTGTTGTCACGGGTGTCCAGTAACACAAAAGAAAACATCCCATCCAACATGTCCACAAACTTTTCTCCATACTCTTCATACTAATGAATAAGAGTGAAAGCAAATTCAATCACTAGAAAAACAAATAGAGACCTTTCCAGCGGAAATGAAATATGCAATATACGGGACTGAATCCCATTAACAAACAACAGTGACAACAAAAGCAAAAACTACTCTCTATAAGTTAAAAAGGGAAGGAGTTTGAGATATTTTCTGGTAGTTCTTGAGACTTGAAATTTTAAGATTCTAAAAGTTGGTACGTTTATTCAATGTATGAGAACACATGCTAAAGAGAGTACCCACCAAATGTGCGATAACTTCACAATCGCTGCCAGTGCGGAACTTGTGATTAGGTAGGCGCTTACGCAGTTCCTCATGGTTGTAAATCTCTCCATTCACCTGGTTCAACAATAACGTCCTCCAAATCAAAATTTGACTAAACCTTCATCAATTTCACAGGAAAAGCACGTGCAGATACATACACTCCTACCTTAAATTGACCATTTCAAATGTGTGAGTATGTAATATAAGATTATCTTTTAAATCTTTACGAAAGTGAACACACCGTTACTACAATCTTCTTGTCTTCGTTAAAGAGAGGTTGATCACCGGAAGCGGGATCAACGATTGCCAAACGTTGATGAGACAAGTAATAGTCTCCCTGATGATATAGCCCACTCCAGTCTGGACCACGATGCTTCAACCTAAAATTTAACAAATTACAGTTACAAAGAACTCCATTTTCAAGGTTCTGGATTATAAGGCAAAAAAAAAAAGGTTCTGGCAACATAATTTATAGACCCACATGCAAAAAATTTCAATGGGTACAACACTGCAATAGGGGCACATATGGGGCAGGATATTCAATTCAATAGGATGGTTTAAAACCTTTTATTCTTCCAACCCCTTCTTTTCTATCTTTCTCTCTCTCCTTTTGGGGTCCAACTGTATAGAAATGCTACGGTAAACACCCCCCATATGAGATTTTGTGGCTCTAAATATGAGATTTTGTGGCACCAAATATGAGATAATATGAGATTTTGTGGCTCCAAATATGAGATGGCATATGGTATGCACCCCATACGGATGGACGGCCGAGATTGCGCCACTTATGACGTGTGAGAATTTGTGCCACCTTTGACCATTGACTATATGAGATAGTATGTATATCGATATGAGATTTTATGGACTCCAATATTTATTGTTGTGATGACCGATATGAGATTTTGTGGCTCTAAATATGAGATTTTGTGGCTCCAAAATATGAGATTTTGTGGCTCTAAATATGAGATTTTGTGGCTCCAAATATGAGGTCCGCACAAGTCCGCACAGTCCGCACCAAGTCTGCATAGATCCAATATGAGATTGTGTGGCTCCAAATATGAGATTTTGTGGACATATATGAGATTTTGTGGCTATCCGTATGAGTGTGCATACCGTACGCCTTTCATATCTCTAGCAACAAAATCTCATATTTAGAGCCACAAATCTCATATTTTGAGTCACAAAATCTCATATTGAGTAATTTTTAGAGGGTGTGCACTGTAGCATCTCTCCTAACTGTATACCTACATACTTTATCATCCACACTTTTATCATCTGATATTTTCTCGGTCACGCAATACAATTAGGCTTGTCCCTTTCCGATAGAAAAAGGAGGCAATTCTATAGAAAATCCTCACAATAGAAAAGAAGGGAGGGAGTACATTTCGCAAGGCAGGTCAAGACAAGAAAAAGAGCCTTTTCTCAAAAAAAGAGAAAGAAGTCTTTTCTCATCGCCACACCATTATACATCACATGGAAATATGTAATCTATGGTGAATAGGGGTATTGGGCATACCTCAAGACCACTTGGGGCGAGTTTCCCAGACGATAAAATTAGATAAAATTAACATCTACTAAAATTAATAATTGATTTCAGTAAATGAGGAAGCTATTTAGTAGATTTTTTTAATTTTAAACAAATATTGATTTTATCTGATTTTATGAAAAAAGCCTCCTTAATAATTACTCTCGTTGTAGGGTCCCACATCATCCATAAAATTTCCAGTCAAAAGAAATGAATTGTAGAATTTAAGGTCATTTTTCATGGGTCATGATATAGACAGTCGCTGCAAAGGAATCAATCTAGTTAGGTCCCACATCTCTAAATTCTACCATAAAGCCGATTTGATGACAAAGACTATTTAGAGATACGTTAATGTATCTTTTATGCATCTCTATAACTCTATTTTGAAAATTAGGCGTGATATATCGTGAGAAAATTTTGTAATTTACCTTCTCTTTTAAAATAGAGGGTAAATTACAAAATACAGATATATCATATCCGATCTCCAAAATGAAGAAATAGGGATGCTCTTAGGCAGCAATCGAACTTGATGATCACCATTTAATCAAAATTACTCGGGGTTATGTTCAGAAGTCACCAATCAAAGAGAAGAATTTCAGTCCGTAATCCGAGATAGTAAAAGTTAAAACAACTATTCATACGAAACCCTTGTGCTAAAAGAGAGTACCGATAATTTCGAACGCGATTACATAACTAAAATTAAATTGAAAAAAAAGTGCGTAAATTAGTGAAGGGACCTGCGGGATAGCTCGAGGACGCGAACCCTTTTGGCCTGGGAGTCATCAGAGCAACCCAATACTGCTAGTATTCCACACATGGCTACTCAAAATTCTCTGTCTTTTCTAATTGAGGCAAGCTTAGAACGGAGAGGATTTTCAGAAATGGATAAGAGAAGATTTAGAGAGAGAGAGAGAGAGAGAGGAATGCGAATTTCTAACGGTTTTGGAATGAGAGCGGCAGAGCCTTGGGATGGATGTATGCTTGGAGAGAGGCACGTATTTATAGCGAAATGAGTGGGCCATAGTCGATCGGTTGGTGAGTGAAAGAGTAACTTTATTTGATTTAAACCCCTAGTAGTAAGAAGAAATCCAATTGAAATCGGTTTGATCCACTTTTTATTTGATGGGATTTTAATAGTAAAAGAAAAAAAAATATATATAGTTTTGTTACATTCTTCATGGTATTTGCATATTTCACATTTTGTGGTAGAGTCACTTGCATTTTGTCCGCCCGTCCACTCCCCGTTTCGATTAAAAAGGGCTAAGATGAAAATGATAGAAAAAAGATGGAATAGTTGGAATGAGAGAGAAAGATAAAATGTAAATATGATTCTAATGAAACAAAAATAGAGTTTTTGATGTTTTTATCCTCAAGAAAAACTATGCACATTTTTTGAAATTTACATCTGAATTCCATTTTAAACTATCAATTTAACGATTTCATCCCTCACTATTACTCCGTTATCTACTATCCTCCAATCGATAACTCATTTTTAACTTTTCAAACATTTGGACAAAGTCCCATTAACCAAAATTGATGGTGATACGGGGTGCAAACGTGAAACCCACTTCTTTCTCTCTCTAGACCTCCATTGTTACCAATTGAAGCTCTTCTCTCTCCCTCCCCTTTACCTCTTTCTTTCTGGATACTGAATCCGTGTTGTGTTCCATTAATTAAAGCTTAAAATTAGTTCAACACCAAAAACATAAAACCTCAGTTGGGAAAAATATCAATTATAAACCGATAAAATATATATAAATCTCATTTTACTGATTCATTCCATACCGAATCCATTGCAAGATTAGAACAAAACCCATTTACGAATACATCACCAGAAACAGAGACACCTTTTCGCAAGAAACAGAGACAAAACCCATTCGTCGCCATCATCTTCCCCAATTCGCCGTCGTCCCGTTTAAATGTTTGAGTTCTGTTATCGATTGGACGAAGTAGATAACGGAGTAATAGTTGAGGGGATGAAATCGTTAAATTGATAGTTTAGGGACGAAGTAGAAAAAATGTGCATAGTTTAGGGGATAAAAACATAAAAAACTCCAAAAAAAATATGACTACCACTCTATATTGTAATATAGATGTATTCGAGATTTATTTAATCCGAACCGTGAATATTCTGACCAAACTAGATATTTACTCGCATCCGAGCAAACGGATTATGACCAAAGTAGAGTATGACCAAGTATATTCTTTAAAATCGATAAAAAAAAAAAAGTACTCCCTCCGTCCCAATTTTATAGTCCCTCGTTCTATCCTAACCGGATAAAAAAATGATTATATCTTTCAATCGGTAATATATTTTATATGCAATATGGATCTTGTTTGATAGATCTTGATTTAATCTAATGAACAAAGTGTTCAAAATCACCTAAAACATTGTAGATTATAAGATATAACACTTTGAAAAGTGGCACGAACTCCAAAAGGGACTATAAAATTGGGACGGAGAGAGTATAATCTTTGAAATATTTTTAGTAATTGCGTGATTTCATGTTAGTAGAGCTGGAACCGAATAATTGGATGACACAAAAGTACAAGTTACGTTTACACCAATCAATTGATGGGAAAGTAAGTCAGCTCGAACACTCAATTAAAAAAACTTAGATAGTAGATACGGGAATCATGACTGTCTCGTCCACCCGTGATCATTTGTGCTGGCGTGGCCATATAATAGAGGATAAAAGCTGGGAATCTATATTGTATATCTCTCATTTTCAAATAGAAGTGAGATGGTATATATATAGTAAGTGATGGTAATGTTTTATGGGTTCTCAACCAAAGCACTGAAAACCAACTAGGGGAGGCCAGTACAGGGCCACCCATCTGCACTACCTATATGGCTTTGTTCGGTTTGAGTTTTGAGAGAGGATTTTAGGGTACTGAGTAGAGAGGGAGAAAAAAAAAATTATTGGGAACCGTGCATGATGGATCTTGAGACCCAAACCGAACAACGTGATTGAGAGTTTAAGAGTCAAATCATTAATTTCGAAGACATAAATTGATTTTTAGTTTATCTTTTCTAGATATTCTTTTCACATATGGGCATAGGTTTATTTATTAGACTTGATTTATTTGACGCAAATTTTACATAATTAGTAATAGAGTATCTCATTATCATACAGTAACTTTTTCAACGCGCTTTATTCTCTCGCTGTTTGACATAAAAAAATACAAAAGTAAAAAAAAAAAAAATCCAATGACATCAGTATTCGTACAATTGTACTTTCAATAACAATTAATCATTTCAAATGGAAAACTTAAAATTTAATTAAAGAAAACTTCTTAAAATATTAATATTTTAGTTGTGTGCGTTATACATCCATGACGTATTAAAAGAAATCTAAATCTATAAAAAAAAATGAGCGTCACAATCTCAAGACAGAATCCTAATACAATTCGGCTAAGTCTTTATCAATATCGGATAATTCTTATTTTTTTTTCTTGGATTATTAAAAAAAAAAAAGCAACATAAATAATCGATGAGATCGTAGTGAATCTCATTTTGTGTCGCATTATTGATACCTCTGACAGTATTATCTATAATAAAATCATGAAACTTCAAAATATCTTCATGGTTGTAAAATTTACACTTTACTTAATTGAAAACGCCTTTGAAAATTAGTTTTATAATTAAATTACACTTTTGGGAAAGTCTAGTCACACAACTATTTTTACCACCAAACTTATAACCGATTTGTCATATTATCATATAGGCTCTTTTATTTTGGATGATAGAAAACGTTCACCTTATATAGAACACGTAAAAAATAATAAGGATGCGGAAATTTAGGTTTATATGATGTTGATAAATGGATGATCGGCAAAGAAAAAAAAAACTCAAACAGAAGACAAATGTGTTCCGACCATGCATTTATTGACATCCTATAAATCTAAATTTTTGTACTCTAATTTTTTTTTTTTTTTTTGACGTGCTCTATGAAGTGAACGTTTTCGATTATCAAAATGATGGAACTTATAAGCTAACATGGCAAATTGATTGTAAGTTTAGTTGTAAAAATAGGTTTATGTGACTAGACTTTCCCTTACACTATACTTGCTTAAAAATGCGTTTGAAATTTTATTTTAATGAATAAATTACACAATGTAATCCATAAGTATAGTAATAAATTTTCGTGATTGATTTTGGCACTCTATTTTTTATAGTCACACTCTAATATTTGTCCTTTAGTGTTCAAAATAAACACAATATGAACAGTAAAAACAAATATTGGAATGTGGTCATCAAAATTTGGAGTGTCAAAAACATTTTCCTGAATCATGGTAAATCTTAAAAAAAATTGAGGTGCTAAAATGTTATTGATTTTGACACTATAATTTTTTATAATCGTAATTCAATATTTGTCTTTTAATTTTCAAAATACATATAACGTGAAAACTAGAAAACAGAAATTAGAGCTGTATCAAAATAAAGAAAGTACCAAAATCATTTGCCGCACCAAAATCATTTGCCTCATTATTTCCTCGTGTAGGCGTAGGATCCTCTGTCCCGGTTCCCATCTTGTTTATCCAATTATCCATATACTCCGAGTCCGGGACCACTGCCGCTGAGTCATCCTGGGGCCATGTGGTTCTCAGTGATTCGCCTTGCGTTTTCTTGTTTGTTTGTTTTTTATTACAGTGACGTCCTTGGAGTTCTAAATTTGGCAGAGGTGAACGTTTTTATCTTCTATCAGAAATTCTCCTTGCTGAGTCAGTGCCCTGGTTTTCAATTTTACCCATCAATGCAAGCAACAATAAATGCACTCTTTTTCGTACCAAATGTGGACTTCTAAACATTTACAACACCCTTTGGATGGTGAGATAAGAATGGGGGACTTTTCCCACCCAATCTCCCTGAAAGAAAATTCTAAGTGGGCTGATAATAAAGCTTAAAAAGTGTATTGAAATATGTGAAAAGTGTATAAGCATGTGTAAAAGTGTATAGGAAAGTGAAAAAAAAGTACATTAGAGTTTGTGTTTTTTTGTTTTCGCGTTGCCTAGGCTGACAATAGAAGAACCCTTTGTACAACTCGCTAAAAAATCATTTAAGATTGGATTGTTATTTAAACAAATCAAACTTTACATATCTTCGAAAGCTTGTTAATTATGTTTTTGAACCAAACTAGAACGAGTTATTGTTTGCAAATTTGGCCTAGTGGTTAAGGCCTAAGACTTAGACGTGTTTTCACTTTTAAGATCTCAAGTTCGAAACATCTCAGCTGCTATCAACTCATTTTGGGATAGTCCATGCGGGAAATTTACTTCGGCTTTTAATTGGCGGTTGCACTAGCAAACAACAAGATTGGTCCCACAGAATTTGTCAGGTATGTGTATGCTGACCCAGACACACGAACTATCTAAGAAAAAAATGCTGTTATCAATTGCGTCGTTTGACTTATGATATTTAAACAAAATTCAACTTACTCGAGATAGATTCGTAATTGATTCTTTTAAAGTTCGTTTGACATTGGCTTCTTTATAAAATAGGTCAAGATTCAACATAATTTTAAAGCTCATTGTCTTTAAGTGACAATCAACTCGAATAGAGCATTTCCAATGGGATGGCTAAAATTGAATGGCTAAATGAAAGTTTTTGATAAAACTAGGACCCACTTATAAATTGATTAGTTTATTGAGTGGATTGTCACTCCAATGAACTAGCTAAACTTTATTAATTTGTTATATGAAAAAAAGAAAAAGAAAAAAAAAAAACCATCGAGAATTTAGTTGAGAAAGGTTAAAATTTTGCTTGAATTTAGAATGAAACAAGGGAAGTCTCCGTTCCATTTTGCAGAAGATGAATTGATATTGGCGTGGGACACAAATATCAGCTGTGTGTAAATTGCACACTAAGCCCCCCGAGTTCATAATACTACGAGATGAAGGGAACATTTCTGCTATGGAATTAATTAATAAAACAATTAAGCGTGAAATTTGGAAATCAGTGGCATTGACTAATGAAGAGTAGAAATTAAGAGAAAAATTGACAAAGCGTGCCATCTTTGTAGTACTTTTCAGAACGAAGGCGCAATTGGTAGCTAGTGAGCATCGATTAACCCCAAATGCAAAGGATAATGTTGATGCTTTTCTTCGATAGTACGTATTTTAAAAAAGTCGTCTATAGTTTATAGACTTTGAAGAAGTTTTTGCCGCTATTTGGACTTTTAGTTGATGAATACAAGGAGAATGACTCATCCCAAAATTCATATTTGTATTGGCTTTAGCCTATTTAGTCCATTTAAACAATCTGATAATAATTTATGAATATGGAACAGTGAGCAGAAACATTAAATCAATCAAAATCCCAAAATGATTGACAAGGTGGTCAATTATGTGCTTTGTTTTTAGGTAGAATATCTATCAAGGGCTATCAATTATTATAGGGCCAATCTATACAGATCTTCGTCCAAGCTTCAATTGGACTTCTTGTAGTGGACCATTGGATGGGTTTTCGAGATTCACCCAACCAAATGTCGTAGGAATAGGCACTTCTCATTTCTTTTCAACCAATCGAATATAAATAAAAAGGGCAAACTTCACTTAAACTCCCTATAATTTAAGCCATGTGCAGTTGCACCCCTTATAGTTCAATTTGTTATAGTCGCACCCTTTGTGATTTTAAAAAAATGTGTAGATGCACACATTTCCATCCATGTTAACAGTGATGTACTTCACATGCCTCTTAAATTTAACTAATAGATCAAAATTTTAATCGAAACTCATTCAAAATATATTAAGCAAAGAGTACAACATGTATGGCAAAAATCAAGTCAATCAGACATTATTACCTTAGTGATCGGGTTCTTGTTAAAATGAAAGGTAAATTTAAATTTTGAAATTTTAGGTTTCAAAAAATTTACACATTCAAAAAATAAATAAAAATACAAACACAGTTGTGGCATTGCAATATAATTAGATGCATAATGCCTTTGTTTTTGGTAAATAATGTTGGGAAAAATACAACGGCAATGCAATTTCCCGAGGACAACTTCTACACAAACAAAAGTATAAATTACATAAACTAGAAATACTGAATTCAAAAGAAACGAGATACAAACTAAAATTGTGAAAACCGGAAAGAACCGACTCCTTTGAAAAACACGGTCTCCTTAAAACAGATTCGTCGCCTACCGAGGGTATTGTAGATGAATTGGTATTTGGTACATATCTCCTAGGAAACGGCTAAACCACAAACGTCGGAACACCTCCGATGAACACCTTGGCAAACTGAAACCCCCCAGACGAATTTCAGGAAGTATGAAGACTGATTGGAATTTCTGGTGATAAACAATTCGGGTTTTATCAAGAGATAGATAGGCAAATGAAAACCCTTGAGCTGCTGGTTGCAGATGAATGTTGTAACTGCTAAGATGAAATGCAGTCATAAAACCTTCACTTCATGAGGGGTAATGGCCAGCTATAACCGCTAGCTCTTGAGTTGCTTTGTCCAGCTTCAGCGAATCCCGATGGGACTTTTCGATTGCCTTGAGAAACCCTCCGATTACCCTGATTTTATTTATATTCCAACAAATAACATGTGTAATGTCTTGCCATGTATATAACCTCGCATGAAAGAAATTAGTTGAGATGCACGGGCTGCAAATGAACCAATTCGTTCATAAAGTCGGTTCGACCCGGCTCGAAAAGAGCTCGTTCGAACTTGGTTCGCCAAATATTTATTGAGGCTTGGCTCAAGCTCGAGTTGGTTAAAAACCTTAACAAACAAGCTTGAACACAGCAAGGCTTAACGCGATAAGGCTCGTTTACTTTTAGAGGAATAAAATAATATAACTTCTTCTTCCAATTTGATATGTTAATGCACTATCTTTTCAAAGCTTATTAAATTTCACTATTATTTTGAAATTGAGACTATTTTTCCTGTAGAGTATATAGATAGAAAACGGCTTATTTACCTTTTTAGTCCCCAAAGTATTCGCGAAATGTCAATTTGGTCCCCAATATTCAAATCGTGTCTATCGAGTCCCCAATGTTCACAATGTGTGTTTAAATGGTCCCTATATCTAACTCCGTCCGTCTTCTCCGTCAAATGCAGGGGTAATTTCGAAATTTCACCCCCACATCATCTCTCAAATCTTCTTCTTCTACCTTTCCTCATTTTTCACGAGAAGCAAACAGCATCGACCGAAAACAAAATCGACGTAATTTTACTCCCTAAAAAAATGAGCTGATTACCGAAGGAGTGAAAGGAGGAGGAGGAGGTAACAAAAATGCCGTCAACAAAAACTGGTCCACTTTCCCTCATTTTCTTTGGAACCAAACGGCGACGAAAAGAAAACAAAATCAACGTCGCTCAAAACCGAAAAAAAATGAACAGATGTGGAGTGCAAGAAGAAGAAGGTAACAAGTAACAAAATTCTATGAACCAAAAGTCGAAAACTGTTCTACTTTCCCTCATTTTCTCGACAACAAAACAGCGACAAAATTGAAAACGAAATCGAGATGAATGATTCAACACCGAACAACCTAAGCATATCACCCGAGAAGTTGATGATGAAGAAGGAGGAGGAGGAGGAGGTGAACAAAATGCCGTGAACAAAAGCTCTTCTACTTAATTTCCCTCATTTTCTCGAGAACCAAACGGCGAAAGCGGATAGAAAACGAAATCGAGATCTCATCTAACACGGACAGAAACGCGGAGAGGTTACCGGAGGACGAAATACAAAATTACGAATGAACATGAGCAGGAAGCGATCGACTAAGACGCGATTGACGGAAAATCGTAGACTCCGACGGAGATTTTGAGACTCAATGTGGATTATGGAAGAAGAAGAGGTGTGTACCACGGTGGTGTGAGATGAGAGAGAGAGGGTAGGTGATGGTGGTGTACGGTGGAGGAGAGAGAAAGGGGTCACGGTGGAGATGGGTCACGGTGTACCGGTCGGGTAGGAGAGGTGTACGGTGGTGGTGGCTATGGAGATTGGAGAGATGATGTTAAGGAAGAAGAAGAAGATTTGAGAGATGATGTGGGGGTGAAATTTCAAAATTACCCCTGCATTTGACGGAGAAGACGAACGGAGTTAGACACAGGGACCATTTAAACACACATTGTGAACATTGGGGACTCGATAGACACGATTTGAATATTGGGGACCAAATTGACATTTCGCGAATACTTTGGAGACTAAAAAGGTAAATAAGCCGATAGAAAACAAATATACACAAGTAAACCTTTCTTTGTTGTGTTAAGTGTGTGTGTGTGTGTGTGTGTGTGTATTATTATTATTTTTTTGTAGGCTAGTGAACAAGAGTCAAGCCTAGTCCAGCTCGGCTCTTTAAGTTTTCACTAGCTCGAGCTCGTTAAAAATTTAATAAACAAGCTTGAACATGGTATAGCTTGGCGAAAACAGGCGGTAATTTACATCATTCATCTCGATCTTTTGTTTGGCAATATTCTTGAAGGCGGTAATTTCTACTCTTCATTAGCCAATGCCACTGCTTTCCAAATTCCACGCTTAATTGTTTTATTAATTAATTTCATTGCACGTTTAGAAAATGTCCAATGGTTGTGAAGTTCTTAATTAAAGAAAAGGGTCATCATAATCTTTGATTCTTTTAATCAGATTGCCATATTATCCATTAACGTTATCCACAGCTAGTGAGAATCGACTAACCCCACATGGGAAGTATTCACAACAAGCCCCTATAGCTTATGAACTTTGAACAATTTGTTTCCGCTATTTGGACTTTTAGTTATGACTATGAGGAGAATGCATGACTCGTTTCACAATTTGGTTCAGTTCGTCAAGGCGTTCATCGGAGTTGTTTGACATTCATGGTCAAGGGCGGAGGGAGGAAGAGACAAAAGGGGTCAGTTGACCCCCCTGAGGTCCAAATTTTTGTAGGGATAGTTATAGTTTTGTCCAGATTTTTGTTATTTTGACCCCACTTTACACCTCATTTTTTGCCCAAACCTATTAAGAGTTCAAATTTTGACCCCACTTGTCCAGATTTTTGCTATTTTGACCCCACTTCACACCTCTTTTTTTGCCCAAACCTATTAAGAGTTCAAATTTTGACCCCCATTGTCAAAAATCTTGGCTCCGCCCCTGTTCATGGTTCAACGGTTTTATTGTGTGAGACAGACGCCGATTCACCTACAACACCCTCGGTAGGTAGTGGATTTGTTTTAAAGAGACTCTGATTTTCACAGGACTCGGTTCGATTTTTCCAATTGGATTTTCAGTTTTGCAATCGGTAATTCTATTTCTGCTATTGTAACTTTTGTTTTTATATCTTGTATTCTAGATTTGCCGTTCAATTTTTCCTAACAAATGAAGGACAAACTCCAGTAGCCTCAAAAATTTAGATTATCTGGTCTCCGCGATTCGAATATCCTTGAGTTTTATGCTATCGAGGGCAGAATAATTATTGGAAAAGGAACCGATATGATCCTGTCTTGGTTGGGCCTGGGGGGGTCCTTGTGAAGGTCAATTAGTTTCTAGCAACGGCCAAGCATTGACAGCCTAGAAACCGTCGGATAGAGTATGGAGGGAAATGTGGGGACGTTCTCTACACATGGGTTTTGCTCGGAGGCAGGGGGCCACTCTAATATTAAATAAATAATACAGTACTATTCAATAATTGGATCCGGGGACTCTAGCGTCCCTTAGGGATGGCGGGTCTTGCCGACCGATCTCAACCGTCCAAATGTATTTTGGACGATTCAAATTTGAGGGGAGTTAAAATACTGAAAGCACCCTTCGGCACCCCCAAAATATAGACCGTCAAAATCTAGACCTTCCAAAACACATTTGGACGGTCGAGATCGGGTCGACAGGGCCTGGCATCCCTAAGGGACCACAGAGCCCTGAGTTCTCAATAATTTTGGTGCAAATTGAAAGAAATGGTGGAACTTTTGACATGTACGAGTTCTTGAACTTTTGACATGTACGAGTTCTAAGCATTGACAGCCTAGAAACCGTCGGATAGAGTATGGAGGGAAATGTGGGGAAATGTGGGGACGTTCTCTACACATGGGTTTTGCTCGGAGGCAGGGGCCCACTCTAAAAAGCAAATTTGAGCTCGGCGATTGTGAAAAGATCGAACAATAATCAAAGGACGGTCGTGCATTTGAAACGTCTTCTTCGAACTCGTTGAGTGACTCTCAAAACAAATACAAGAACTGGAGGTACCGTCGTGTAAACGCTCTTTGAATCCCTATCCATCGTGTAATCTCAAGGATTAGGTATAATCCACTTTTTGATAGGTAAATAAATCATTCCGTATCGATTTACTCCAATGGGTTGTGTCGAGTAGTTCCCGTGTCGATTAGCCGAACACCAGATGGGGTCGGCCGACGGGCTTAAGAACAATTTTAATAACCTTATTCTGTTTTCTAAACTCTTGGTGCTAAACTTGTTTAATGAAAAATTTAGGTCCAGGTGATAGAAATATCTCAACCGTCACATACGTGCTTATCTTGATGCCTGATGCATTGTATGACTTGTCACTTGTAAAGGACCAATGAAAATGACACAACAGGGATCTGTGCTTATCAGAAAAGAAATTGAGTCCTAAACGTAGGAAGAAAGTGCCGAGTACATCAGTTACATGAATGGTTGCCTAGGAAAGTGTCCCCCCAAACTTTTGGGTCCCTTTGTCTCAATCCAAGTTTGGCAAGAACAGCTAAGAGCACCTCCATTTAAGGCACGGGAATGAGATATGTAGTAAGTTTTGAACTTGTGTACCATAAAACGTTAGCTAAAATCAATAATCATTTTACTTGACATTTGAAGTTGCTATATAGGTTTCTCCATACCATTTTTTTTTATTTTTAATAATCGGATATCCGGGTCAACTTGCACGCCAACTAATTCCCGGATCCTGGACCGAGCCCGTCAAGATAACCCAAGGGCGTGGCGCAGAAGTTCTTGTGAGGAGAATCGAACCTGAAACCTTAGAGGTGGGAGCAAACCCCTGAGTTCCAAGGTAAAACCACTTTGCCAACCCCTTAGGGTTATGTTTCTCCATAAATTTACCTCATCTTTTTCTTTAGTACGGAATATGGAATACAAATTAAACCGATAAAAATTTGTGAAGGAAAAAAAACTAGGAAAAAAAGGTTGTACCTTTTATGCTCATAACTCTATACGACTATACAACCAATTTTCCTTTTTTTTGGGGTTAGACAGTCACGGTGTTTGGGTCAACTTACACACATCTTGACTAATGTCATTCCCGGTTAAATGCAAAGCTTTAACGCCGCCTGCTAAGATTAAGGAATTTACAAGAAAATACTTTATTTTTTATTGAACGATTCTCAATGATTCTCATCAAAGTTAGAACAATGATTTGAATGTGAAAATATACTCGATAATATAAAAAAAATCCAAAAAATCAGTTTATTTCAAAATCTAAGATAGGTCATTTCCTCGTAATACATCAATAAAAAAAAAAAGTCAAAAATCCAATAAGCCAAAAAAAAAAGTGGAACGGGGAGCAAATTATGCAGTAGATGAGTTGGCCGATCAAGTACTGACAAAAGAGGAGATGGACAAAAGCTTTTTAAAACCCTATCTTCATGAGCCTCCTCCACGTTTTGGATCTTTTATTTTTTTTTTTTTTTTTCACAATATTCGGATAACTACCACCAAGTGGCCGGCAGTCAACTGAAGAAACTACTATTTATTCAAATTTTTGGAATGATTAATCAAGAACTTGAATGTATAAAACTTGAGTTTATTTTGAATACAATTCAAAATTAATCAAAAATAGATTTAACATGAGAAGAGGATGTGTTTCAAAGTAATGATCGATTTTATTTTTTTTTAATTCTTTTCAAAAGAATGATTAGTATTCCCATTTTCATTGGACCTATGCATGTTAGAAATATCTTCTCTTTTTTTTTTTTAATTGTGAACTCTAACCTTAGCACAACTCATCTAAAAAGTAGTAACTCGCTGCTCGTAAGTAAGTGCAATTAAAAAATTTAGTGGTGGCTAATCTATATAATTCAGGGATAAATTTTTATTTTCTAGATAATAATTACATTTTTTAAAAATTTTGTGGTCGCGGCCGCCATCACTTGTCTCCTCTGGCTCCATCCATCACAATAATTGCAATAATAGTCACGAGTTAAATTTTCAAAAGAATGAGTCAATTATTAATACTAATGTGTAGATGAGGATGACACAAAAAAGTGACGTGGTAATCGGACTGCGATAATATACTTTAAAGGATATGTGGCGTAACGATTGGGTTTTTTTTTTTCGGTTGAGGATTAAAATATGACCTTTAGGTGAAGGTTGATTAATGAAGCTGAAAGAGAAACGACATGTGCAGGTTTGTCAAAGGTCGAAGATAACGTAGTTTTGTTTGACGTGCGTGAGAAAGTTTTGGGTGCAAATAGGGCACCACCGCACACGTGGTGTCTGATCGTGGATTTCAGTTGTCCAAAAGTATTTTATACGATTTAAATTTCTCTCTCACTCTCTTCTCTCTCTGTTTGTGAAATCCGAACAGTCCAAAACACTTTTGGACAACCGATATGCATGCTAGGTACTGTCACGTGGTATCCAGAAAATGAGGATGATTTGACGCAATTTAGAATTCAACTGATTAGATAGCTAAAGACGACACTTGCTAACAATAATTTTCATTTGTTATAGTTGAACATTCTCACGTCCTCGTAATTCCCCGAATCATCGAAGCAAGCAGCAGAATTTTCAACACCGGCCTAAACTTTGGTCCCCAATGGGTTGCGTGAAAAACATCCGTACCGTGACATTGCATTGCATTAACAAAATTCTATCGTGAAGCCGTTAACACGGGACAAAGTTAGAGGGTTTGAGTCGATTATTTTTTTAAATAACAATGAATATGGCATGAATTGTCATCGCAAAAATTAAACATAGAATCATTTAATACGATAGGGACACGAATAACCGTTTTAATTTTTCGTATTGAATCGTTAACTTGAAAGTTGAAACGACACGATATGCAGGCTATGCCAACCCATAGCGGCATAGCCCCATACTTGTGTTTATTTAAAAATTAGTTTTAATTCTTTTGAAACTATCTATTTTATACTCTATATGCACTAAATTTCTTTGCACTAAATTAAAGATCTCGATTAGTTCTTTATTTGACGCTCGGCTTTCCGTTGAATGCTCAATCATCACTTAAGAAAGACCTCTAGCTCGGCTTCAGCCTCTGTATGATTCACTCTAGTTTTTTTTTTTTTGATAACCGATAAATGCCTCTGACAGCCACTAATGGACCCACCGCACGACCCAAACCTCGGAGGGAGCTGTCAACCCACACCACCATCCTTTGCCCCCGCATCTAGAGAGTGTCTCACTCACGTGAATCAATCACTTTGTTTGTATCTCAATTTCAACTACCCCTATTTCATATTTAGTTCATCAAGTTTATTTAACATATATTTACCTCGTTGTAACCCATGTAAGGTTGTTTCACTCTAGTCTTGTTCGTTGAAGATCTTTCATAGCTCCAGTTATCAGAATGACTTTCGCAAAAATAAAATGGTTTAGATTTAAATAACCGTTTTAATTTTTTCTGTGTATCAAAATCTTGAGTTGAAAGACGGGAAGTACTTCATTTTTAACCTAAAATGTCATGTCACGTCTTTTCGTAGGAGTTTATTCAAAATGAAACGGATGGAATATTTAATATGAATGCTTAATTTATTTGTCTCACGAATTAGTTTTTTTTGGGAGCTTTAAATCGGGCTATTTAGGAGTATCGTATAATATACATTCGTTTCCCTCGTTTAGTTTCACTTTTAGTTTTAGTTTTGGTGAATCATCATTTCCTCATTTCAAAACATAATCTCTCCACTTTTACAGAGGTATTAACATCATCAAAACAAAACAAAATTTTATCTAACCAATCACAACCCATAAATTCTTAGCTTCTTGGGAGTCTAAAATTTCGATGTTTGGACATTAGGGTTCGTCTATCGATGTATTTTCTGAACAGAAAAGAGGGGACTTTATTAATCTTTGAAATAGCTACAAATTTTAAATAAATACAGACCAAGGTGGCATCACAATGCATATTTCTATTTATATTTTATACTATAAAATATAATTATTTTTCGACTAAATTAAAGAACAAAGAGGTACCAAAAATATACTTACGGCATTGGGCGTTGAATACTTTATTACTCCCTTAAGAAAGACCTCAAATTGTTCAATAATTTTTAACTAATTTTTCTAGTCTTGTTCGTTAAAAGGTCTTTCATAGCTCCATTAAATGATATGCTACAATAATGGTTTAGATTTAAACTTCAAGTTTTCATTCAGAACTCAAGATCCTAAATTCTGAATGAGAAATTGGAATATTGGATCATCCATTTATGCACATCCAATTGAGTTGAATTCTGTCAAGGACGTCAAGGACACTTGAAAAATTATTTTAAAATTAAGGAACGGTTCATATTCTTCGTATGGGACCAAAAAATAGACCCCTCATGCCATTAGTATATTTTCGGTACCCCTTTATTCGATACCCTTAGCATTTTCAAACTGTGATTTGTATCGCCCTTGGCATTTTCAAAAGTGAATTACAGAGTGACAAGAGTATAGGATTTAAATATATAACCTTGAAAATATCATAAACTTCCCCATAGTCAAGATAATCAAGAAATGTACTTACAAAATTATAAAATAAAAAAAAAACAATTATCAGTTACGTAACCAGTATTTATGAGTGACCATATCTTTAAAACAAGCAAAGCTTGAATATGATCTATGTCTTATACTGTTCTTAAAAATGATACTACGTTTAACATTTTTTTGGCTTTTAGACTTTTCAAGTTCCCCAAAAAAGTAATAAAATTCTTTGATTTGCTTGACCATATCCGAAACATCATCAAAGGAACAAATAAATTTCAAATTTTATAAAAATTGATAAATACATTTTCATGACTAATGAAAATAAAATCTAGAAGACTTCATCAATTGACTTCCTAAATATCTTTTCAAATTGTTCTTGTAATCGTATCTTCATTCAATTATAGAATATCTTTTTCGCCGTTCAAAAAATAAAAACAATTGACTAATTCCTAAATTCTAAAATTTTAAACGATCCGTATTCCTAAAGGATCTAGCAGAGTGCTCAAAAGATCGATCCGTATTCCTTGAGTTCCTTCAATTCTGTATAAATATCTAGTAGTTTTATTTATTTTGTAAATTGAATGTGAAGATTCTCTTTCTTATATTTATTGGCCCCGTTTTCCTTTTTTTTGTTTTTGTTTTTTTGGTACACGATTGACCCAAATTACTACCACTTATAATAAGTTAGCATTTTAGATTATTGGCTTAAAGAAATTAAAATAAATTGTAAAACAGTTTGTCACCTTTTATAAGTGGTGGAGAAGACGGGTTTTTTTTTTTTGTTTTTTTTGTTTGTGAAGAGATAGAAATATATTAATCAAAACCACCGGCCCAAAAACCGGCAAACAATACAACCAAAACAAAACCAGCAGCCCTCAAAACCGCCGGCCAAAACCATCTACAAAACTAACAACAAAAAATACAAAAAAAGAGAAAAATAAAAACGCAACAACAAATCACCGGAGCTGCTGCCGCCATCGTTGTCAGGAGTCCGGATCTGGAAACCTCAGATCCGGCTCCCCCTTGATCCAAAAATCAAGCGTGGTCGCCCATACCAGAACGGAGAGGATCGTCCGCCACAGGGAGTCTCCAACGCCAAGGAAGCACAGCCATAGAGAAGATTGGGGAGGCGGGTGGAAAACTGGTTTTGAGTAAAAAAAATTGAGATTTCATTGATTGACTCCTAGCATTTAAAATTTTCCATTTTAGACACTTACTAAACCAATCTTATACACATCCCATGATTTACGGGGTCAACTCAACGAAAACATGATAGTCTCACTTTCATTCAAGATCAACATCTACCGTGTTGAATCTCATTTTATAAGTTATAAAACGTCAATATATATATAGGCCTCCTTTGGGTAAAAAAACCATTGTTGTTTATTTTTTTATTCACAAAACTTTAAGTTTGACTAATAATTTTATACTTTTAGATCAAAAATAAAACCACGACGAAAACTAACAAATGCAAAAAAATTGAATAAGGACAAAACCAAAAAACAAAAACCCATTTTCCAAAGGAGGGATGCATTTTTTATTTCTTTTTTATGGGGGTGTTTGGATTTACTTATCCCATTTTCCTTTATGCATTTTATCTTTTTATGTGTTAGAGAAGAGACGTCAAAAGTAGGGTCCGATGAGTTTTTAACTTCTTATTTTTTCATTTTGATTAACATAAAAGACTTACAGAATGTTTTGTACATATCTAAAAAACATTACTCATGTCACAAAATGCATTATACACGTATCTCTCAAACAACCTACAGATTCATAATACAATCTGGGTCATAATCCAAATGGCCAAAAATGTAAAAGCAAATTGCAAAAAGTAAAAACTAAGTCTCCCAAACACACCCGAAGTCCAAGAGCGATGTTGTTCACCCTCATGAGTTTACGCATGTATGTGTCTTACAACGACTATAATCGAAACCATTCATTTTGTCCAGATTCTTTTGATAGGAGACTAAGTAAAAATATAGCTTAACTGGATCTTGGTAAGTGCTTGATCTAATAGTTCAATTGAACTGAATTTTATCATGACCTCCAGACACATGAATTGAAAAAAATTGAACAATTTCGACCAACAAAATAGGAAAACGGAATGAGTATATCCTTGCAGAAGGCGAACAAATAATTGTGATTCCACATGCAGAGAAGATCAAGCATGTAATCATAGGTGCAAAAATTAGCTCCTTAAAATAAAATCTCATAATAATAAATTCTCGTTGATTTTAGAATTATTTTTATTGCCATAATTCATCCCCAAGTAAACCTATTGAGGTCAACTATGAATCGAGATCACAACAAATGTATCAAGTCATTTTACCGTCCAAATGTATCAAGTCGTTTTACCGTCCAAATGGATAGAGAGAGAGAGAGAGAGAGAGAGAGAGAGAGAGAGAGAGAGAGAGAGAGAGAGAGAGAGAGAGAGAGAGAGAGAGAGAGAGAGAGAGAGAAGAAGAAGAAGAAGAAGAAGAAGAAGAAGAAGAAGAAGAAGAAGAAGAAGAAGAAGAAGAAGAAGAAGAAGAAAGAGATGGTATTGCCATAATCCATCCCTAAGTAAACCTATTGAGGTCAACTATGACTCGAAGATCACAACAAAGGTATTAAGCCATTTTACCGTCCAAATGGATGGAGAGAGAGAGAGAGAGAGAGAGAGAGAGAGAGAGAGAGAGAGAGAGAGAGAGAGAGAGAGAGAGAGAGAGAGAGAGAGAGAGAGAGAGAGAGAGAGAGAGAGAGTAGATTATTAATATTTGAAGAAACTAGCTAAGATGATCGATCAATAGCAGCTCCAGTAAAATTTAGCTTCAAAATTATACTTTCGACGCAACGGAATTAATGAGAGACTAGTTAGGCTTAGTTTTTCATTTGCTAAAATGGACATTTGCTAAAATCAAGTGTCCAGATTCATTTGAATCTGGATACATATGTGTCCAGATTCACCCAGTTGATTTTAGCAAATGTCCATTTTAGCAGATGGAAAACTAAGCCTTAGTGTACTAGTCCAAACGAGATAGGTTCTCGAATCCACGAGATGTTCTTGAATCCACAAGAAAAGAGAGAGAAAATTCTCAAAATTGTATTGATTGAATAAAAGTTAATATGCCCATAGGATATATCCTTATTTATAGGCTAAACCCTAACTCAACTAGGAAATAGAATTTTACCAAAAAAAGTAGGAAATAGAATAATCTTGCTACTGATAAAAAAAACAATAATAATCTTGCTAACCAATAAAAACAATAACAGAAACTAAGAAACGTAAAATAAAAGACTAATACAAATAAAAGATTATGTTTAACATACTTATAGAATTTAACACTAATACCTAATAAAACATGCCAAAACAAGTGGCATAAAATTAAAATATCCTAAATTATTTTCTTTACTAAAATAACGTTTCCATAAATTAAAACCTGTGGCATCTTGTCCTGCATCAGTCTCCTTTTCTTCAAAAGAACTTGACCTCGAGTTCCCGTTAGGAATCTGCCATCTTCCATGCCAAATAAATAGATACTTGGAATACTTCAACCTTTTTATTTCCTTCCAAAGCATCACAGAAAATAATATTTGCAATGATATCTTCTCTGCATGCTTCAAGTGATTGATAAGATCAACCAGATGAAAATTGGAAATCCAATCATACTTTTGCACTCCAAGAAAATCAACAAGGGAAACTTGACATTGAGGGTCCTCTTTATCTTGCCTCATTGTAGCAATGGTTGACACATCAATGATTGGCTCATTGAGATGGGCTGACTTGATCATAGAGTTATCAAATAAGGTAGCAGCATCAATTTCTTCCATTGAAAAATCAATTCGGTTCTCAACAATTTGATCACCAACATCAATATCAATTTTTTGTTTCTCACCCACCTCCATATCGATTTGCTTTACTTCAATCACAATGTTCCCTTTGCCGCTACGGCTCACATCAACTTTCTCTGTAAAAGCTTCTTCAACAACATCAACAGATGTGTGAATTGTATGTTGTTGTTTTGGCCCATATTTTTCTTCCAAAAGTTTCTCTTAATTCCATGGAAAAAATCTTTTCATCATAAGTCTTTTAATTCTTGTCCATGCACGGATACGACACTTACCCAATTTAGCTCTTGAAGATTGCAAATCTAACCACCAACTGAGTGCGGAATCTGTAAATTTTAACCACAAATATATCCACCTTTCTTCGGACGGAATTTTCGCATTCTCAAAGAAATCTTCAATATTGAGAATCCAATCTAAAATATTTTCAAAATACTCATTACCATTGATTTTAGGTAAGTTGTCATAATACCTGAAAGGATGAGTATATTATATGCGCATGTACTCATCATACTTGAAATCAGCACGATTAGCTGGGTGTCTCCCAACTACAATTTGATTACCGGGCTGGCATTGGGCAAATCCCACCGCGCTTTCCCGATTCTGGTTAAGAGGACGGCGTCAGGCAAATCCCCCCGTGCGATTCTTTTCAACCCTGTCTGGTCCTTGGTTTAGGTGAAGAGTGAGCAGCCGGAGCGCTTGTTGTTCTTCCACCATCTTCCTCGGATCAGCAAACCTTTGAGCAACATCAAAGGGTGTGTCTTCTACTTTGTTTGGTGCCACCGAGCCAGGAAAAACCCGCTTTGATACCACTTGGCGTAGCGGAATTCACGAGAGACTAGTTAGCGTACTAGTCCAAACGAGATAGGTTCTCGAATCCACGAGATGTTCTTGAATCTACAAGAAAAGAGAGAAAATTCTCAAAATTGTATTGATTGAATAAAAGTTAATATGCCTATAGGCTACATCCGTATTTATAGGCTAAACCCTAACTCAATTAGGAAATAGAATAATCCTTCTAACCAAGAAAAACAATAACGGAAACTAAGAAACGTAAAATAAAAGACTAATACAAATAAAAGATTTTGCTTAACATACTTATGGAATTTCACACTAATACCTAATAAAACATGCCAAAACAAATGGGATAAAATTAAAATATCCTAAATTATTTTTTTACTAAAATAACGTTTCCATAAATTAAAACCTGTGGCAACTTTCCTACCTATATTTTACATATTATGATGGGTGAATTAGTATAGTACTGCACTAAACTCTTTAAATTGTAATTTTATTATTATTCTATGTCTTTAATAATATAAGTCCAAATTGACCTTTCTTTTCTTTTAGATACTACAATTTGTTAATTTTTTTTATCCTATACATTATTAGTTATCATCTCTTGTTTTTCTTCTTCTTTTTTTTTTAGCCTTACCATTTGCCAATGAATTTTCCCATATTGTAGATTACAGGCAATAGAAAGTAACAAAACGTAAATGAGGTAAATAATGGTAATGGAATAGAAGTGTAATGATTTTACTTTTATTAAAATGTTCCAACAATCCCCCACTTTTAATAAAAATGAAATAGTTTATTATTTAACATCAAAATCACATGAAAAGAAAAATCCTTTATATTATATGAAAATTGGCAACTATATACTGCACAATCGGCTTGGGAGTCTTCCGGACTTGAACCACACTTAGTGTTAACATTTTCCCTTTGACGGATCATAGGAGGCCTACCTTGAACTAGATCCTTTGAGCCAAAGTTCAACATGTCACACACACAGTATTGGTACTGGACATCAGTTCGTGGGTTAGTGCTATTAATGGTCATGCACTTGATCTTCATTCTCATGAGGGTTACTAGAGGTCAGCCCTAGCCTCATATTCGCGGCCTCACGACGGCCTTCATTTAGGTGAATCCTCCAAGGGTGTAGTGACGGAATGTACCTTGCAAAAGAATGTTTGTCTTGGATTCATTCAGGGTAGTATAATTCTTCCTTAACCAATCACTGCTTCAACATAATTGCCTTAGGGATGAGCAGGAAAGTGTAAGTGACAATCTCCTTTTGATAAATAAGTGTTGGATCGAGTCATGCGGTATGGATTGTTTAAATCTATTGAACTTCCTTCAGGGGATCTCCAATCACAGAAGACGGATTACCTCTCCCTAGGTCATTTCGAGGGACTTCGACTTATTGGATCTATCAAGTAAATACTATGATTCTTTTCTTTCCAACCAAAGCAGCACGGAATATTGGATCTCCCATAAAATTGGATCCAATTCTCAAATCATCATCCTAATGGAGCCAAAATATTGTTAGGATTTATCAAGTAAATTTGATCCATATCTAAACTGACGCAACAAAGATTTCAAGGCAACATATAATGGGTCTTTTCCATAGCATCATCGCAATCTCGATTTTGTAGCCAATAGCCTCACTACTAGCAGTCACAAATTAGTGGCAAGTATAGTCTACTACTCCCTCCGTTCCCATTTTATAGTCTTTTTTGAGAGTTCATACCACTCTTCAGTGTGTTAGATTTTATAAGCTATAATGTTTTAGGCATTTTTGAAAACTTTGTTTAATAGAACTAATTGATATCTATCTAACAAGATCCATATTGCATATAATCGATTTTTTATCCGGTTATTAGGATGAAACAAGAGACTATAAAATGGGGACGGAGGGAGTAGTACCAACTACAAATCACGGCCAGTAGTCTCAAAACCTACTAGGAACCACTTTTCTCGTTTACCAATGTTGAAATTACTCCCGCTTTCTTTTAGGATCTTATGCATCATTTTTTGTAAAGTTATAAAGTAGAAAAAGAATTGGTCTTAACGACCACTAGAAGCCACTTATATATGTTCGAAAGGCCCGTAGTCAGTGATGTACACCTGCTAGGAACTTTTCATTTTCCATCAAATAGTCAGTAGTCTATACATATACTAGAAACCATTCAATTTTACCGTTCGACTAGTAGTCTCTCAATATAGTGAGCCAATACTAAAAACTTAGATCGCATCAAAACACCTAGTTCTCACTAGCATCTTTTGAATAAATGTTTTCTTTCCACATCCTCAAATTCAAAAACTTAAAACTGTTCACAAAATTTCACATAACTATTTTCCTTCAAAGAAAAAAAAGGAGCAATTAATGTTCACTAACTATATTAATTTTCGCGTATCAAAAAAAAAAAACTTTAAAATAGTAAAGTTAATGAAGCATTTGGTGAGCATAAAACCATTTTGTAAAGTTATAAAGTAGAAAAAAGAATTGATTGCAAAGATTTTCTCCTTTACTATAATAATAATACTTCATACACTAGTGTCCGTTTGTTTGACTATATTAGCATCAGATTGGATTATAAATACTCTTTACGACTCGGGACAATAATCCTCCGTCAATACTACGAAATTGTGGCTGAAACTTTATATTCGAACCCAAAAGCCTAAACTATTAGTGGGGAGGTCCGAACATGATATTAAGTGATCATTCATTTCATACCCAATGATGTAGAGTAGCTCGCGTCCGTATTTTTTGAGCACTTGGATTGGTCATGGGCCAAACGGACTGGTGGCAGATTGACCAGCGGGTCATATGGTTGAAGCTAAACGGCCCAACGATCACGGCCCATTGATGACATCAAATCCATGGGCACCAATGGTTTTCAACCAAAAAAAAAAAAACAAAAAATTTTAGGCCCCCAAGAGATCCAACCCCACACCCAAAAAAAAAAAAATTAGGCATTTAGGATTTTATCATAATTTTTAGGATTAGGCATGGGTAGAGGTCTTTTATAGCCTAAGGGGTATTTTCCAAATGATTTTATGAGATAAAATTTAATTTTGATAAAATCTAGGACCTTCAAATAATAAAAGCAAAATTAGATTTTATCAAATAAAGATATTGGGTAGAGTTTATCAAAACTAGATTTTCATTTGGGAAGAAAATGTGACTTTATCACACCATAGGTTCTATCAAATAAAGACATTGGGTGGAGTTTATCAAAACTAGATTTTATCATTTGGGAAGAAAATGTGATTTTATCACACCATAAAAACTAGTAAAATTTATCAAAACTAGATTTTATCTCATAAAATCATTTGAAAAATACCCCTAATAGGTAAAATAAAAAGGCCCAATAAGAAAAGTAAAAAGCTCTAAACAAATTATTATAATGATCCTACCTTTAGGCCCAAACTAAAACAAACCCCCTGATCCAACCAAAAATAAAATCTACTTTTAAAGTCATCGTCACACCCAAGCTAGGCCCAGAAGTAGAAAAGGTACTCGATCAAAATTTAGACAATCGACCAACTACGACTGCAACTCCGATGAACTACTGCGACTCCGAGTCTCCGACGAATGAACTCCACTAGCCTCCGACAAATGTACTCTATGAGGTCGATTAATCACTTCTCAATCTGTAACTGAACGGGTATGCAATTCTCTAACAAAAAGAAGAAATTGGTGTGCAATTCTATAAAAAAAAAAGTCTCATCACATTTTGTTGCATTAGAAATGTGTGATTAACAAAAAAGATCAAGTAATTTGGGATGGAAGGAATACTCCAGTTTTTTTTTTTTTTTTTTTTTGAGTGTCGACTGAAGGAATAGTTAAGAAGACAACATCGCAGTGGCTCATTAAAATGTTTCCTCTAATATTTGAAAATTATAAATATACACTACTCTACCAAATAAGGCTGAGATTAGCCTTTGATCTTAGTTTAATTAGTGGAAAAATTAGGACCAAAGTTGGCAATTGATTGCCTTCGATTTTTTTTCATTCATGCATTCTAGAGATTTCTACAAGCATTTGTATAGATACAATTTCGGGCCTTGGGCTTCTACTAGAATTTCTAATTATGGGCCTAACTAAGACATAACTTAAAACATGACCCAATACAAATATAACTTGGCCCACTTACATATAATTACTTTTTTTTAGATAAATGCATATAATTACTTTAGCCCAAATACAAAATACAACAAGACATTAACAGCCTGTTTGGCTGGGGGATTTGGCCCCGGATTTGTGAAGCGGTCGGATTACAAATCCAGGGCCCACCTCTAATCCGGTCTTTGGCTAAAATTTTCCTCCCTCGGACTCCCCCGAACTATTTTACTGTTGGGACTACAAATCCACCCGCGGTGGATTTGTGAAGCCCTCCTCTACCCCTATCGTTAGCAAATCCGGCCGTTTCGGGTCGATTTTTCCCTTCCAAGTCCACCCCTTCTCCCGTCCAAATCAACCAGAAAACAAAGAAGAAAAACCCAGGAGAAAATGAAAAAACATAGAGAAAAAAAAGCCAAAAATGGAGACACATTGAATCACTTTGTTCACTTTAATTCCCAAAAAAATTTCCAAAAGCTTTAATTCTTTCCCATTCTCATTACTAAATTTTTCCAGAAATTTAAGCCTCATAAAACTTACAAAGTTCTTCAATGAAATCATCCAAAAATCTCAAAAAATTTTTCAAAATCTTGATCCGAAACTCTTTTCAAGTTACTAAATTTTTCCAGAAATTTAAGCCCTAAAAAAACGAGCAATGAAATCACAAAAATCGAATCAATGATCCGAAACTTTTGTTCATCTCAGAAATTTAAGAGTTCTTCAATGAAATCACAAAAACGAAAAATCGAAACTCTTGCCACCATGAGCCACCATGATGATGGCGCTTTGAAGCTAGGCGGTGATGGTGATGGTGGGCGAGTCGGCGACGTATGCGAGGACTGGATCATAGTGCATGTATATGTTGTGTACTTGTGTGTATATGTGTGTTCTTGACAAAGAAAAAATGTATATGTGCATAAGTGTTTGGACGATGAGAGAGAAGAGACATGTGAGAGGGTTTTTGGTTTGGTACAACACTAGTGGACGGTGGAGATCTTCTAAAGATCCACCACTGCCGTTGAGTCCTTGTTTTTGAAAATTTATAGTATTTATAGTTTGAGTCCTTGTTTTTGAAAATTCATTCAATTCATTTTGAATATTTTGTTTCATATACTCCAATAATTTTAGGATCGTGATTATTCCTTTATTCTTTCTTTTCTTTTTTTTTGGGGTAAATCAACTTGAAATTAAAAGAGGTTAAGCGAATGTACATCCTACAAGGGGCATACCCCAGGAAGGACAAAACGAAAAGAAAGAAAAAAAAAATGCGTGCTCACAACCTGCCGGGGTGGGAAAATAGGAGGTCCTAGCACAACGGCCAGGATAGAATAAATAAGTAAGAGTAGCTAAAGGATGTCAAGCACAACCCGCAAGGCTAGGATAAATAACTAATTGTTTTAACTGCATTATATATGAAAACCATGTAAGCGTGTGCTCGTGTAAAGTGATATATACGGAACGGGCAACCCTCAATAGTGGAGACAACAGTAGCAGAGTAACCCGAATCAAATGAGATGAGATTCTAGCAGTTCGGCAAGCAATTATATATATCCAAGGGAACCCTCCCATTGAACCCTTGCACTGGACACATGCCTAGTTTGCTACTCGCTCCAAACATCATAGTCCAAGCTCCAATGTCATCATTCCTCCACAGTTTCCAATGGCCATCCATATTGGTAGCAAATAAGGTCCAATAAAAATAAAGAGTCTCCCGCGGTGATATCAAAAAGACAAGGATAGGGCTAAGGACATGTGAAATCCCTAGTCAAGCTAAATATCATGATGGATTGGATCAGCCCCAAGAGAAAACCCCCGGACCAGTGAAAACCAAGGCCACCACTATGTAAAAACATCCAACGGTAATCTCCGCCCTCGGACCACACACACACACAATCAACCATAAGGTGCAACTATCCCAATCCATCATCCACCACATATGGTAAAGTAAAGAAATGACCTCCGCAACTATACTTTATTCTCCTAGGTGCCGTTGTGATGATGTGGCATTTTGACTTTGCTATTCTTGTTTTTAACCATCTAAACATATTGAATGTAACACATAAACATCTATAGTATTAGAATAAATTAAGAGCATATCTTTTGTAACGAAGAAATTTCTTTCTCCATCCGGCCTCTCGAATCTAAATCCTAGCTCCACCGTTACCTCTGGCACATCCCCATGGCAGAGAAAGTCAGCAGCCCAGCCAAAAATAGGTACTTTTAATTATTTCGACAGAATAAGAAAACCTCCATGCATTTCTGAGTTACCAGAAAAAAAAAAAAAACCTCTATTAACTCTCTCCCCAATGCTTATTAGAAGAGAATTCAACAAACACCACCTTTCTGTTTTTTTTCTTGTTTGTGTAGGTATGCAGTTGTTACAGGGGCAAATAAAGGAATAGGATTCGAAGTCTGCAGCCAATTAGCTTCAAATGGAATCACGGTTGTATTGACAGCCAGAGATGAGAAAAGGGGTACTGAAGCTATTGAGAAACTCAAAGGGTCTGGGCTCTCTGATCTTGTGGTGTTTCATCAGCTGGATGTAGCTGACCCTTCTAGTATTGCTTCCCTTGTTGATTTTGTCAAGACCCAGTTTGGGAGGCTTGATATCTTGGTACGTATTGTTGAAAACCCAATTCTCAATATCTCCTTTGGTCTTTCTTATTCAATTGCAAAAATCCAAGTGTATCATACCCCAAATTTTCCCTCCAATTTGGAGCTTATTGAGCTTAAAAATAAATTTTTACTCCTTTGGCTTTTTGGTTGTTTGCTTTTTCAACATTAAAAACAAGAACTCAGAAGTTAGATAAGCTAAAACAAATGAAGTAGGTTTCTTGAATTTTTTTTTCTTAAGCTAAATTATTATTGTTTCTTTTTTTACAAAAGTGAAATTTGGAAAATCTAGTGGTTACTCATTTGTAGTCTCTCTTTTTTTCTCCTCTAAAGTGGATCTATTCTAAGAAATTGAATCATCCAATGGTTTGATGAGCATATTTGGTTTGGTTGATGGAATATTTTTACTTCTCAAGAAGCATGAGAAAATAAGATAAAAGACTAAATTATTTCAACTAGAAAGCTTGAAGTGTGGCAGGTGAACAATGCTGGGATTGCTGGGACCATGATTGATTGGGATGCTTTAACAGCTTCAAGGGCAACTGGTGCTGATGGGGTAGGTCTTACAAATTTTTCATTTCCTCCTACAATAGAAAGCATAATGAAGTACACATCCCTTTTGATAGGGTCCATTTGTTTAACTAAATTGGTTAAAATCTTTTAAGGCTCGGATTAAATATCATTGAAAACAATCCTTTGTCAATACTGCTAGAGTGGTATTACTAATCCCATCATTGTTAATCTGATGGGATTACATCTGCTCAGATTGTATATCAGAAAAGATGTGTACAAACGGGTTCTTACTGATCACAAATGATCAAATTATATGTCCCTTCACTACTGGTCCAGATAGAAAATTGCATTCTTACTGAATTGTGTCACACTTTGCAGTATCTTGACCATAACAGTTTGAAAAAGTTTATGACTGAGACTTACGAGTCGACAAAAGAATGCTTGGAAATAAACTACTACGGAGCAAAGAGAATGATTGAAGCATTTATTGCCCTCCTCCAGTTATCCGGATCTCCGAGGATTGTCTATGTTTCTTCTATCCTAGGAAAGTTAAAGGTATAAAAGCTGCCTAACCCTCATCCAAGAGTTTAAGATTTTCACTACTAATGAACTTACATATAGAGACATCACTAGCTTTCAGTTTTGAACCTGTGGTTATCATGATGGTAGGTTCATAAAAAAGATGTGCAATACATATGAACTCGTATGCATAGCTAAATCCAAAACAGAATTTCTAAGCGGCCCAGGTTCACTTCTGGGTAAATTCTGTGTGTATTTTTTTTGGGTATGTTTGGTGCTGAGTTTTTTTCTTTTTTCAAAATGTTGTTTCAGTACATACCAGGTGAACGGGTTAAAGGAGTATTGAATGATGCTGAAACCCTCACAGAAGGTACAATAGACGAGTTACTGAAAGAGTTTCTCAAAGATTTCAAGGAGGAATCATTGGAAACCAAAGGTTGGCCCACCTTTTCCTCTGCTTATATACTATCCAAAGCAGCTATGAACGCGTATACAAGAATTCTGGCCAAGAAGTATCCAACTTTTCGCGTCAACTGTGTATGCCCTGGTTATGTCAAAACTGATCTAAACGACAACACTGGTGTTCTTAGTGTAGAAGAAGGTGCTGGACATCCAGTGAGACTAGCCCTGCTTCCTGATGATGGTCCCACCGGCGTCTTCTTTGTTCAAAACGAATTGTCATCTTTTGTTGAGTGAGTATTATTACTTCCAATCTCACAGATGAAGGTGGAAGTAGATCCTGTGTGATGTGCCAAAAAACACTTGTGATGGACGACTCGAGCCTTAGGATGATCAAACTATATGGTCAATAGAACTGTCAGGTAGCATGTAAAATACACAAAGTTGTGATTTACAATGTCATATTTTGCTGGTTTGTGCTATAAAACATATTATATTAACGTTCTTGATGAGTCTCATATCTTTTGTCATTTGCTGGACGTGCCTTACTTGCCAACGGTCATGAATACACCATAGGAGGTTAGGTTGCTCACGGTACTTATCCGAAAGGGGCAAGAATCGTCCAAACAATTTCTCAACCACTGGAGCTGTAATACCACAGGTTTGGGGGTAGATGGTGTTTAGCCCCACAAGAAGCTAACATTTGCAAAGATGAAAGATGTAAGAAGCATGTCGAAAGGATGTGGAATGGGCATTTGGCGTACTCCAAGCTCATTTTGCAATCGTCAGGGGGCTGGGGCAATTTTTGCATCAATACAATATTGCCACATTATGGAGACTTGCATTATTTTGCACAATATAATTGAGGATGAGCTCGAAAAAAAAAAATAATAAAAAAAGAGTCTACAATACACACCTTTTATACACATATTGTGTGGTCCATATTGTGACACCTCATATTAAATGACCTGGAGAACCGGCCGTTTATAACATTTTCGTGTACTTCGTAAACTTTTATACTAAGAACTTGTAACTTTCCAGCAATATGATTCATAATATGCATTTCGTAACTTTACAAAAATCGTAATTTTTCATAAATATGATTCGTAACATTTCCGTGCGTCTCATAACTTTCGCTAAAAAACCATAGCTTCTTCCAAATATTATTCATAACATTTTCGTGCGTCTCGTAACTTTTAGACAAAAAATCGCAACTTTTCAAAAATATGATTCATAATATTTTTGTGTGTCTCGTAACTTTTATATTAAAAATCATAACTTTTCGACCATGTATAATAAATTGAGTAATCGATCAAAGTGGTCTTCAAAATTGAGTTAGCAAAAACGGTTTGGAACAATCGAATACGTAATCAATTATGTAATCAATTCTATAATCGATTAAAAAATACGACACAATCAATTGGGTAATCTATCAAAGCGGTCTTCAAAATTGAGTTATCAAAAACGGTTGGGAACAATCAAATACGTAATCAATTCTATAATCGATTACGGTACAATAAATTATGCAATGCAATAAAATAGGAAAAAATGGTATCATCAATTGCTCAATCAAATTGAGTATAGATTTGATCAAAACCCACAACAATCAAAGCCCGATTTGATCCCTCTCTCACTATTGCTCTAACCAGTCAAGTTTTGGTCGCATTGCGTCCCATCTCTCTCTTGAAATTGACACCAGGAGGAACCATTTCAAAGAAACCGAGCCAGACCTCAAATCCATTCCACATACGTATTGATTTTTTTGCCCTTATTGTTTGTGTTTGTTTATGTAAGTTAATATTTATAATTTGAGTCCTTGTATTTGAAAATTCATTCTATTTATTCTGAATATTCTATTTCATATACTTCAATAATTTTTGGATCGTGATTATTATTGTTCTAGAAAGATAATGTCAAGATCAATCGGTAGTCGTGATGATGTGGCTTTTTGACTTTGCTATTCTTGCTGTCGATTATCTAAAAATATATACAGTGGAATATAAGACATAAACATCTTAAAATATATTAGAATAAAGAGTATATTTTTTTTGTACCGGAAAATTTCTTTCTTCCTCTGGCCTTTTGAATTTGAATCCTAGCTCCATCACTATCCCATCTTTTCCTCCATGGTAGAAAAAGTTAACAGCCCAGCCAAAAATAGGTACTTTGACTACTTTGATATTATAAGAAAAACCTCTCTTACTTTTTTGTGTTTGGAACTTGAAGAAAGTGAGAGAAAAGAACATGAGAGAAAAATGGGAGGAAATTTTCATTATTCACAAAACTAGATTTTTGTTATTTATTGCTTGTTCGTGCATAGCACGGGACGGATGCTTGTTAGTAATCCATTACTACTCGGTTCTTTCTTTTGATCATCACTCCTGCTTGTTACTCCCTCTATTCCAAAAAAAGAGTCTCGTCGGCTTCTAGAAAATACATTGTTGTGAAAAGTATTCAAACTTATTTTCACAAATTAGTAGACATAGATGATTTCTTTCAAATTAGGGATAAAATTTTGTGCTTTTTGACAAAATTTTTTTTCTTTTTTTTAAGTTCTCATTTTGCGGACTGGACTCTCTTTTTGGAACGGAAGTCGTACTTGTTAGCAGTTTATTATGGATATTTTGTTTACTCTTCACCTCTTGGGCCGGCCTGCTTTCTTTTCTGGACTTCTAATAATGATAAAGAATCGATGCTCTGGGGCCCATATTTGACTCTTTAGGCCCATTTGTATCTCACCCTAATATTGAATTGGGCTAGAATGCCTACACCCTTCCTTTTCCACATCCTCCCAAGGCCCGAAAAAGCCCGATAAAAAGGGTCAGGTCCAATAATGATAACTAGGGGTTTGATAATTAATCTCAGCCGCTCATCCACAAAACACCATATCAGCCGTCCGACGTACTACCATTCATCCCCTATAAAAACCCTTTTAGGCTAAAAGCTCAAGTCGAACGAGTCATCCTTTTCGCAGCAATAGGATTTAGGGTTTCGGTTCCTTTTTCCTCCAGTTTTCGCGATCGATCTTCAATTCCGCCGTTCTGTTGATTTCTGAAGTGTATTTTCTTCGATTTCTTATTCCATGAACTGATATCTGCATCATATTTTCCTGATTCTTCTTCTTCTTCCGGTTCCTTTTTCCTCCAGTTTTCGCGATCGATCTTCAATTCCGCCGTTCTGTTGATTTCTGAAGTGTATTTTCTTCGATTTCTTATTCCATGAACTGATATCTGCATCATATTTTCCTGATTCTTCTTCTTCTTCCATGATTTTGTTTTTTCTAGATCTGTTCCAATTTGCTAACTGTGCTAAACGCATGAAGGAGGCTTCGCTATCTGGTCGGCGAGATTAATTTAGTTCTTGTCCGACTCGTTCCCTAGAAGCGAAAGTGATCGTGTTGCTCTGGTTTTTTTATTTGTCAAAGGGCACTCTGTTATTGCCTTTTGCAAAAATTAGGGCAACTATATTTCATACGCTCAAAAACTCTCTTGTATGCAATTATGCTTGAATGTCTAATTTTTTATTATTATTATTTCTGTATCCCATCGAAGGAGGCTAATTGGACAACGGTGATGAGTAATTACAGACCTGTAATGATGTGCGAATATGATCGCAAATCTTTTGAACATCTAAGGGACTGAGTTGTTCCACCTCCTTCATTCGAATATTATTTTCCGTATTTTTTTACTTGTAATTTGCGGATCAAATGAGTACTTTTGTTCAATTTATTTATTTTTTGATCTGAAAATTCCACGTTTTTTTAAGAGTTTATTGTTTTGGGAAGGGGGAGTATTTTTTATTTAGTTTTTTGGTAGAGAAAATATTGTGTTGTGGCTTCACTTAATTGTGAATACGGTTCTGCTTACACTATGAATTGATGTTTGTGTGGAGCTGTTTGAAGTGGAGCTAGAAAATTGTTCCTCTCGCTATCCGGTGAATCATTTTATGGTTCATCTGGACGTTGGGGAACTATATTTGTAAACATAACTTTGAGTTTGCTTCGTTAAATTTTATGTTTTAGGGTTTAAAGAGGAATGTAGCTGAAATGAGATGATAATAAGTGAAAAAGAGATTCATAGAGTGAAACTTTAGAGGGAGGGGTGATTTAAAACATTGTAGCTGAAACTTTAAATGGAGAGTGAAAATGGGTGATTTACCGTTTTACATATGTTGCTTAGAAATTAGACAAAGCCTAAATTTCTTCTGGGACAGAATTGATAAAACTTAAAAGTGTTTGGAATGTGGCGTTGCAGTTCAATAGATCCTCAAATCATTGGAATTCTACTATGGCTGTTATTGTCTGTAACTAAAATGAGATTCACAATGCTTGTGCATGGAGCCGACGAAATCCAATGGTAAAATGACAGCCATAGTAGAGTAGCTCTTTTTTGGAAGGTGATGTATAGAGTTAATTATTATGGACAAGAGGATGACCCGTAATCTGAACTACTCATGTCATCGGTGGTGTTGGGAAGATTAGTCATGAAAACTATGGACGAGGATGACCCGTAATCTGAACTACTCATATCATCGGTGGTGTTGAAAAGATTAGTCATGAAAACTACTCATATCATTGGTGGTTGTTGAGAAGATTAGTCATGAAAAAATTAATGTGGATAAAATTTGTTAAACTAAAAATGAATGAATTTCATTTGTTATCGGAAAGCCAATTTGTGGTTCAAATACATTGGAATCTTGTATGGCCCATGGCTGTTAATTGTCTGTAACTAAAATGAAAGTCACAAGGCTTGTGCATGGACGTAAAATTGACACTTTTTTTTCCAGTTCAAAAAAAAAAAAAAAAAAAATACAATCTTGTACCTCACCAATGGTAAAAATGACAGCCATAGTAGATTAGCTCTTTTTGGAAGGTGATGTGTAGAGTTAATTCTCAGGCCATTAACCCTTGCCCAATTCATGGACAAGAGGATGACCCGTAATCTGAACTACCTGAACTACTCGATTTGTTATCGGAAAGCCAATTTGTGGTTCAAGAAATACAATCTTGTACCTCACCTATGAGCCCATTCTGTAGATTGCATTGGAAATGTAAGATGATGACCTGTCTTTGATTTTTGGGAAAAACTATAGTTAGTGGAACACCCCCTTAATAGTCTGAGTTTGATATAAAAATTTGTTAATATTAGTGATTAATGCCATAAGTTCAGAAGTGTTCTCACTGAAAGTATTTTTGTTAACGATAGAAATGATTGCCCTTTGTAGTCCAAAACAAGTACGGATTTTCCTATTGGTACGATATGTAGCTGATATTGGTGATATGTTGGATACCATTTGGAATCTATCACTACTAGCACAAAACCCGTGCTATGCACGGGACAAATTCAAGTACATCGGGTTGATGAAAATGCAAAAGCGAAAGATATATACGTTTGATTTAATTGTCAAAAACAAAAATACTCACTCCGTCCCAATTGTTAGTCTTTCGGTTTTTGATAAATATGGCATTATTAGATTAAAAAAAAAAAATTACTTTCGTGTTAAAAAAATTTGGGTCATTTTTAGAACAAAATGTAAAGTGCACAATTTAAAAATACTTGTAGAAATTGTTGTACATGTTTCCTATAAAGCCTGAACCATTCAAAAAATAGTTTGAACTATCATTGGCTCAATACCCATGAACTTTTAAGGGTGCCCATGATTCTCTTAACAAAATTTACATATCTTTGTCTATATATATCATAGCAGTAGCACAAATTAAATTTCTCTCATCAAGTTCACCCTTAATGTAATGATGCCGATCTAACACGATGTTCTTTTTTTGACATTGCATATTCCATTACATGCTTTTCTGATGCGCCACTTAGATAACCATCTTTTCAATTTAATGAACAATCCATTCAAAAAAAAAAATGGGAAATGATTTTCGCACCCCCCAAATTACTAACCGCACCCCCCATGGGGTGTGAAAATCAATTCTAAGTGATTTTCGCACCCCCCAAATTGATTACTGCAGCCCCCAAAATTAACAATTTGGGGAGTGCAAAAATCACTCGAAATTGATTTTGGCACCCCCCAGGGGGTTAACAATTTGGGGGGTGCGAAAATAACTCCCCAAAAATTTTGAATGAAGATTAATAGGATCAACATCTCATAAAAATGGAGAGACACAATAAAGTTAATTAACTAAGCGTGAGAAGATGTTGAGTGTTCCAATAGTGAGTAAGTTGGGAAAGAGATTATAGAATTCTCGTTATGAAGTTTTCTTTAAAAATGAATCCACCACTTCTTCCATGTTTTAAAGAAATTGAGAGAACAATGTTTCTTTTAACCTTAAGCATAACTCCCACCTAACGCACCTTTTAAATATCATTGCCATGAAACCTACTTTGTTTGTCATTAGTTTTTATCTATAGCAACTGTAAATTATATGCATGCGGAGGATTGGAGAAGATTTTGGGTGCAAATAGGGTATGGTTGATGTGGTACCCTTCGGGTACATCTAGGTCGTCCAAAAATGCATCTAACGGTTTGGATGTTTTCAGCAATTAAATGTTTTAAAATCGATTGTTTTTGTGACAGCTCGAATGTGCCTAAGGGATACCACGTGATACCCTATTAGCACCACACAAAAAATTTGTATTGAGGAAAAATTTAGAAAATTTCAAGCACCGGTTGTCATGCCAGTTACTGACACATTTAATGAGAATAGGTAAACCTGATCAATCTTATTAGTATCGAAATAAAACCTATAGAAAGAAAGAAAGAAAATGGGATTGCAAAATAGAACCGTATCAATGATTTTTATCGAAATAGAACAATCAAAGGACAACGGAGGATTAGGGGTGAGAGGAATTGAAGAAATGAATGATGCATTGCTTCTAAAATGGTGGTGGAGGTTTGGAACTAAAAAAAATGCACTATGGAGGAGAATCGTTTGTGCCAAATATGGCATGAACACAAATTTGTGGCTTCCAAATATGGAGATCAAAAGGAATGTCTCTGTCATTTGGAAGGAAATAATACAAATTCAGTCAAGGAAACCCTTAATCTTCTCAAAATTCAAGGAAAATATCAAGTTATCTGTGGGGGATGGGAAATTCATTAGATTCTGGATTGATGAATGGGTTGGTGATAGAAATTTAAGCATTCTTTTCCCTGGAATATTCAGTGATCATCAATAAAGAAGAGTCTCTAGCTGAGGTTTGGCAGAGAAAGGAAGAACAATTTAGCTGGGAATTTGAATTCAGAAGGAATTTATTCTTATGGGAAGCTGAGGAACTGGACAATATGATAATCATGCTGAATGGTATGCACGTCACATTCCAGCATAGCCCTGATCACCTTACCTGGTATGCCTGTAACTCCAAATCTTACTCAGTGTCCTCCATGTATAAACTATCCCTTCTTCCTGTCTCATCCTCTGAAATTAGCAACAGGAAAACCTATAAATGGTTATGGAATAATGCTGCCCCTTTCAGGGTGCAATGTTTTTTGTGGATGGTACAACTTGGGAAACTGAAAACTGGGGACCATTTGATAAGGATTGGTATTATCAATAATCAAGATCAAGCTCTATGTAAGTTCTGTAGTTCTGTGGTTGAGTCACTTGATCATTCCCTCCTTCTATGTCATGTTGTATGGAAAGTATGGTGCAAAATACTTCTTTGGTGGGGCATTAAGTGGTCCACTCCCAGAGATATCAATTCTCTCTTTCGCTGGTGGATTGGCTTTAAGCATAAGCCAAATGTACAGATGATTTGGGACTGCATTCCTCCTGCAACTCTGTGGTCCATTTGGAAGCTGAGAAATGAACACATTTTTCAAGGGAAAAGTCTTAATTGGGAGGAATTAGTGGAGCTGATCAAAATTAGAGTGGCTTTATGGATTAGACCTAAATGGGAGCACAAAGAGTACTCTATTAATGACTTCATCTTCAATCTTAGCAGTATCTTAAAAGCTTCTTAATCTCTGGGGTGGGAGGTTGGGGGTGGGTGTGTCTTGGGTGTGGTGTCTTCCGGGCGAGGTGTCGGTCTGTCCTTTGTGTTGGGTGGTCGGGTATTTTATTTTTTATTTTTTATTTTTTTTTAGAGGGGCTCTTCGTCTGATTGGTTTAGTCTTGTTTTGGGGTGCTGCTGTCTCTGTCTTTTTTTTTTTGGGGTGGTTTTCTTCTTTCTTTTTGCTTTCTTTTTACTGTTCTCTTTGCTTCTCTGGTGTGGGGTGTAATTGTGTCCCCTCCTAGTTTGTCTTTTCTTTGTCCGTTTCGATTCATTGTGTTTTGAAGCTGCTGCTTTCCCTTGGCCTGATTTTTTCTGGGTTTGGCTTTCACGCTTTCATGCTAACTTCCTTGAAGGTGTCATTTTTGAAGACCATCTGCATATGTTTCAACGACTCATTTTTGTTGATTATTCTGTAGTTGAAATCTGGATACTATCTTTCATGGCTGGAACCATATCATGCTTTTTGTAGCTTGAGTTATAGACACTATCTTCTGCTGCTGCTGGTAATGCATGAATTCTGGACTGAAGGTGCTATCATAAGAAGTTGTTGAGGACGGTTTGATGGTAATTGCTGCTGGACTGGTCTTGTTGGAGTTAATAGATGCGGGTGTTGTTCTCTGATGTATAGGGTACTTTTAAGCTGCTGCTATGAACATAATTTGGGGTAGTTTTCTGCTGTTTGGTATGAGCTGCTATGAGATGTTGGGGATGATTTCTGCGGTTGGGTATGGCTAAATCTTGGTGCTGACTGTTGTTGTGATATTGGTGCTCAATTGGATGGAATTGTTCTAGGCATGTATTGAGGATGTATAAGCCTGGTCTTTTTTTGTTGACCTCTGGTTAACTTTGTAAATTTTCCCTTTTGGTCCGAGTTGGCATATGATTGTCGCTGGGAGGGGTGCCAACCTAGTTGGGATGTCTCTTAGCGTTGTGATGCCGCTCCCTCGGTTCCCATTAATCTTTGTAATTTGTTTCCAAAGATTAATAAAATTCTTTTTTGCCGTTCAAAAAAAAAATCTATTGTCCTTAAGCACAATGGAACAGTATCCATGATTCTTATCGAAATAAAACTTACAAAAAGAAAGAAAATGGGATTGCAAAAAATTGTATAACTACAGTCATAAAAAAGTAAAGATTACATAAACTTACTATTTGACTCCTTGAGAATTAGATTGATACAAACACCTTGCGTAGTAACTCTTGTAGATCACATTAAAACCTGCCAAAAGAAAGAGAGTAAAACATAAATTCTAAGATATATATAACTATGCAATGAAGAAAATAAGAGATAGTCTAATATTATCAACACATTCTGAGACTTGGATTGATAGTTTAACTATTACACGTGTTAAAATTAGTTTAAAATCGGTGAGTTAGGGATGAAGAAATTGAACACTTTTCTAAACATGGAATATATAATTGCATCACATTTCCTTTTGCAATCCATAAACCATGAAACAATTACTACAATTATGGTAATTGAAGTGACTAATTAGGGCATCCACAGTGGCCTCTTTATATTTGGCTCCTAAAACGACTCCTAAAGTTGACACATAAGCAAATGTGGGGTCCAATTTTGTTTGTTAAGGACTTGTTAATTTAGGAGTGTGAAAGCACTCCATTGGACTCTGTAAAATTGGCTCCTAGACTATGTCCTAAGATTATTTATGGACACAAAATTATAAGTGGGTCCCTCATTCCCCCATCCCTCTTCTCCTTCTCTCTTTCTCTCTCTTCTCCTCACTCCCAACTCCCTCCCTAAATTTAGCTAGTGTAGTGGGAGCCATCCTTAGGAGCTTCTATGGGGAGCCCATTGAAGACCAAAATTAAGCAAATGAATTGCTAAATATTAGGAGTCTCACCTAGGAGCTTTTTAAAGAGCCCACTGTGGATGCCCTTAGAGGATTAAGGATCTTATGTATAATTAAGGATTTTAGGTATAATTATAGAATGAGCCTAGAAGTAATAGAAAAAATTCAAATTCAATTACTATTTTTCTGCATCATTCTTTTCGTTTTCTGTTTTAGTCACTCTTTGTTTTTATCTTTTCAGTAACTTTCATCAATATTTTACATGTTAAGGAATTCAAAAATCTTTCCTAGTTGATTTTGTAAACATATGTATTGTTATCATATATAACAAATAAAATCACTCTTTAAGTCATTCCTTATTCGAGAAGATACAGTGAAGATAATTTCTGAAATTTATAAGATTAAAATAAAACCAAAAAGTGTAAAAATAAAGGGACACTTGTTGCATCCACGTTTCTCGTCACGAAAAGTCATAGCAAAAACCCGTGCTATGCACGTGACGATTTCAAGTGTACACACTGAAAAAAATTCATATCCAACAAATTTCGACTCAGTGTAAATTCTCAAAACTTATAATCATCCATCACATCTACTAAAACTCAAGAAAAGTAAAAAAAAAAATTGAAACTTAACCCAACAATTAAAACTGTCATTATGAAATTCTCAATGTCTTTCAGTGAGAAATTCAAAATTCAAGCACGATTGTTTACACGTAAAAAGTTAGAGTACTAACCAATCGCAATGTGACGATGTCCGAGGCTCGAGCCATGCACATGCAAATTATAAAAACTAATGTCAGAAAGTTAAGAACACGAATTGTTTGCAGTTGCACTCAAGTATATGTATAGATTTAATAGTAACGATTTTAGAAATGATAATATCCAAAGGAAAAAATCTTACCTTTCCTTTGAATTGTTTTTGAAACCACAAATCACGACTGATTGATAGTTTATAAAGATTTTTAAATTTAAACTTTTAATTTTATTACATAACTTTCGCTCAATTATGGGAATAATTGAAGTGTTTGAATTGGGAAAGATTGAGATTTTTGGATTTGAAATTCAAAAATGATTTTTAGGATGTGTGTAATCAAATCTCACGTGTGTTTGCTTGAAAACTCCAATCACAATCCAATTAGCTGATGTCACTTGTCGCGACGGTAGCCCTTCTCGCGAAAACCCATCCTGCAATAATATAATAGATTAGTGTTAGATAGATATAAAGAATGTTCATATTTTTTTAATAACTTTTGGGACTGCTTATTGATTTTCAATCAAGATAATTTTTTTAATGAATGGTTTTCTCAAAAAGTCATACAACATTTGCGATTTAGATCAAGAAAATACTGAGCCACAATTGTTTAACTTTTCTTCAAAATCTTTTAGATTATAGGTTTTGGAGTCTGAATAAAAAAGTGAAAGAATTAGATTAATTACTTACACATATCCTATTGGTTTTATTTTTAGTTAGTGATAATGCCAAAACTATTTTTGATTGTGTCAAAACTCTAATGCATAAAGAGCTTGTACTTTAAACATGAGTACAAACATTTCAAGCACTTGAGTTTTGGCACAATAAAAAATAGTTTTATTTTTCCATGACCACTCAAATAATTATTTTAAATGACTAAACAGTTCGGATCTTTGTTGTGAGACCTCGAAATGGGCCCCACGCAACCATGTGTAGCCTACAAGAGTCAGGATCAAAGTGGCCCCCTGACTTGTTCCTAAAACAACATCGTTTTAGAGGGCTGCAGCCGAAATGGGTCGCTAAAAGAACCTCGAGTCCGGCACAGTTCAATATCCAAAGATGGGCCAATGAGAAACAGAGCTCTTAAGTGGAGGGAGGTTGCATGTGCCAACCCCAGGTCCCAAAAAAAATTGTATTGCAAGAACAGTTTTATTCTTCAAAATGCGTATTATTTTTTTGTGTTAATCATATTGATGAGAAATTAATTAATGAGTGTGTAATTTTTGGGTATTAAATATGTTTATGGATAATTAACTTGTGAAAATTTGCATTTTTCAGGTATTAGAAATAACTAATTTCAGAACACTTGTACGTTTTTTTATACTAATTACTCTCTTGACCATAAAGATAATCCACTACCCTAAAAAAATCCAATTTTATGATAAAAATAAAGTACTTCCGTATATGATTTTTATATTTCTTGACACAAAATTAAAGTACTAATTAAGAATATTATCCAAAAATTTTGCACGTCGTGATAGACTATCTTTGTGGGATAGAGAGATACAAAATATTACTCCCTCCGTCCCAATTTTATAGTCCCAGTTGACATTTTTTGGCGTCCCAAAAATATTGTCCCACTTCAAAACTAAATGGGTAATTGTTAAGGAATTTCCTCTTTTACCCTTATATTTTGAAGTTAAAAGTAATAAAAAAACTAAGAAGTTGTAATGATTGAAGGGTAAAATAAGAAAAAACATGTTTTCAAAAGTACAATGATTATGTCTGAAAAACCAGGGTTCCCTTAAAATCTGTTAAAACCCTAACAGATGAATGCGAATCACTAATTAAATCAAGGAAAATTACATGGTACCGGTCAAAAACCCACAACACAGAGATATACGTGGAAAACCCTAAATGGGTAAAAAACCACGGGAAGGAATCAAAATCACTATACTCATTGTGCAGTTACAGATATACCTATCCAAACGATGTAAATCCTCACAACGTTCTAAGTATCACCGAAGTCACACGTACACCGCATGTTTATGGATAAATGATCTTGATCGCCATTAACGCCTTGAATCGCACAAGCCTTCCTAAGATACTTTTGGAATCCCACCAAAGAACTCTAACTGAAAGTTGATTGTTGAAGCATTAAAACCCTTGAAGATGAATTCTAAGCATCCGACCTTCAAATATCTTCAAGGTCCATAAACCTAGCCGCCACAAGTGTTTTAAGGATGAGTAGGAGTGTAAAATAAAGGGTAATTAACAAATTTCGTTTAACCTAGTTGATGCGAATATATAGGCGCATAGCGGTTGCTCAAGCAAGAACCAAGTTGCTCGAGCAACTAACGAACAATAGATTTGCTTGACAGGTTGCTTGAGCAAGTCGTTGAGCAACTTCTGAACAGCAGATTTGCTTGACAGGTTGCTTGAGCAAGTCGTTGAGCAACTTCTGAACAAGTAAAATAACCTACTCAACTTACCACTAAAATAAATACTACCGCACTCTCAACCATTACATAAAGAGATGATTCCTTTCCACACCTAAACAGACACTCTAAAAAAATAAAATTACAACTTGATGTAAATGTGTGTTTTGTCAAACGGAATTGCCAAAAACAAAGAACCCCGGAACTTGGTCCTTACAATGTCCCCTTATTAAGTTAGAATCTCCAAAAGGGACTATAAAATTGGGACGGAGGGAGTAATTTTTAGTGCCACCCCAAAATCAGAATCCAAGCTCCCGCGTTAATTAGTCCGTTATCATCACGGATTCTGTCATCTTTAACGGTAAACTTCTCAGAAGTTTCGTTCACAGTTCATTGCACTGCAAACGCCACCTGTATAATGTAGCCTCCACGGCTAAGTATGTACTGTACTACACTGTATAGCATATTCACTTTCCAGAAGAGTCAAACCGTCCCCATGTTAATTAAGCCAGCATATTCTATGACCACATTTCAGTAGGCTTTGTTCGTTTTGGCTTTTCAAAACTCGGTTTTCTAAATTATTATCCAATCATTATTTTTATTTTTAAATATTATTCAAATTTTTTTTCTCTCTCTCTCTAATCATTAACCCATATTTTAAATTATTATTCCGATTTCTCCATCTAATCATTATAAAAACCAAAACTCAAAACTCAAATCAAACACAACTTACAATTACATACAATTACCACATCGTTTTTTTTTCCCCAGTAAATCGACCCCCGGTTTGACAGCGAAAATTATTTTTTACTCAAACAACAATGCTCGTCCTCTCACATAGTGACTTGGATCAGTGCGAGATTGTAGTAACTTGGGTTACTATAAGAACCCAAGTTAATCCTCCTACATATAGGACGTTTTCAAACTAATATCAAAATACTATTTGTTTCCGCTAAATAATATTCTAGTTGATGCAATAATGCTACCGTGTACCACCAAAAAATAAAATAATACTAGGACCACAACATCAAGACACGTGCGTAGCTTGAAATTCATGAAAATATGGGCTTATAACAATACCATATTTGATACTAGTGCGTACCATCATGTTGGTCAATAAATTTGCATCGAAATCAAATTGAGTTTACTCTAAAGTTATGATTTTTTTTCGCTTTGTATAATTTTTGGTTTAGTTTTCCGTCGTAATTTTTTGATTTAGTCATTCGTATCGACGAGGTGAATCAAAAAGTATAAAAATGTGGATGGAAGTTGAAAGAAATTTATATCAGACGACATTTTTTTTTTTGTAACGAATATAAGACGACATTATAGACAAAAAAAAGTTTGATATATACTTTTAACTTTTCTTTATTTTCGATACTACAATTTTTTACTTTTTCATTGGTCTCATCGAGATGAATGAATATGGAAATAAGTTTGACAAAAAGTCCAAGTTATCACCGCTAAGAAACCCATAATAAAGCGTATTTAGAAAGCCTACGCTCTTTAAACACGGGATGGTCACTCCAGTCTCCTCTTTGACTCCCATTACCTCTCTCTCTCTCTCTCTCTCTCTCTCTCTCTCTTTATATAAGTGTCTCTTGCACGCCAACAGACACAGATTCTTAATTCCAGACCAGTTAACCCAAAAATTCGGAACACTTATTACAACGTTGTTCGAACCCTTTCGACAGAGAGAGAATTAATGTCATCCACCATTAAAATCTCGACCTCAACTCTCGACACAACGACGCTTTCTTCTTCACCCTCTTCTTCATTGGTTCTACGGTTGCATAAACCACCGATTGGGATGAGTATGGCTTTTAACGATGAACCGGCTTCGACTTCATCTTCTTATCCGCCGCCGTCGATGCTGTTGAAGAGAAACAGGCCGGCTAGGCTGGATATACCAATTACGAACATGGGTTTTCGTTGTGATAATCCGGTGTCGCCCGCGGTGGTTGTGGACCCGGTGGAGGTTGAAGGGGAGGGGTATTCGATGTATTGTAAGAAGGGGAGGAGACAAGCAATGGAAGATCGATACTCAGCTGTTGTCAATTTTCATGGAGATCCCAAACAGGTATTTTAAGTTTCATACGTATACAACCACACAAGGTTGTGGTCAGACTTGTGCGACGTTTCACTTTATGTTTAGTATATGTATTTTAGTATTTCTAGCCGACCTCAATTTTTTGGGAGTTAATTAAGTCTCAGTTTAGTGTGGTGTGGTTAGTCTTTGCAGCCATTGTTATTTTATTTTTTGTTGAAATTAGGTTTGCAATCTCTGTCACACTTGAAAAGTATCAGTCAAATTACTCAATTGTGTTATTGCATATCTAAAATCTGATGGAGAGTTGAATGTGAAAGCCGTATGAAACTAAGGAAAAGTACCTTTGCGGATTCACGTAATGAAATAAACTTTTCGACTCAATCGTAATCCTATCAGTTTCTTTTCTCAAGGGTTCTCACAGTGGTCAATCTCTTGTCTCGGCTGGGTTTACCTCAACAGCGATTTGTACTTGGGTCACCTCATCACCTTGTGCAATTACACATGAAAAGGGATATAGGAGGGTTGTAGAAATTAGTCTGGGACACTCTTCAATTGCGACCGTGGAGTCTGAATCGCATATAGTTACAAAAGGACTGCTGCACTCGATCATATTTGTGAATGCTTTTTGCTTTTGGTAACTGATATATGTGAATTCATGAGTGTTGATATTGTGTGTTCCTTTTGTAGGCTTTATTCGGTGTGTTTGATGGGCATGGAGGTGCAAAAGCTGCTGATTTTGCAGCAGAAAACTTGGCTACAAACATTTTGGATGAAGTTGAAATAAGGGATGAAGAAGAAATAGAGGAAGCCGTCAAATCCGGTTATCTCCTCACGGATACTGATTTTCTCAAGGAAGATCTTCGCGGAGGATCATGCTGTGTCACAGCGCTGATCAAGAACGGCAATCTTGTGGTGTCCAATGCAGGTGACTGTCGTGCTGTGTTGAGTAGAGGAGGGGTTGCTGAGGCCCTTACATCTGATCACCGGCCTTCGAGGAAGGATGAAAAGCATAGAATTGAGACCTTGGTAAGCAGTGGGATCAATTATAAACATCAATATTCTTACAAAAACATCAATTCCCCATGCAATCAAACGGCTAAATATGCAATCTCCAAACCTATTAGACTTTTATGCTTTACGCCTTAACCAATACATATAAAAAAACAAGACTAATGTGCATTTTTAAGAAAATGGGGGTGTGAAAATCATTTTCGTTATCTCTATTTAAATAACTTGGAGTTGAAATTTTGGTGGCATCTGAATTTATTGCTGACGGATTCTGTATTGTGATTTCGTAGGGTGGGTACGTGGATTGTTGCCGTGGTGTTTGGAGAATCGGATCTCTGGCTGTGTCAAGAGGAATCGGGGATCGATCCTTAAAACAATGGGTAATAGCAGAGCCTGAAACAAGAATCCTTCGACTGGAATCTGATTTGGAGTTCTTAATCCTCGCTTCTGATGGCTTGTGGGATAAGGTAATGCATATGTTGAGTACGTTAAGGTAGGACTGATAAACAGACTCAACCGAATTTGTTTATCAGTCCAATCTTTTGGTCTACTTGTTAATTTGAATTACGGAAAGTTTCTAGTGTTGTTTGGTTAACCCTTTTTTACTCTTTGGGTTTCAGGTTAGTAATCAAGAAGCGGTAGATATTGCTCGTCCTTTGTGCATAGGCATCCAAAATCCAGAACCGCTTGCAGCCTGTAAAAAGCTTGCAGCACTCTCTATTTTACGGGGCTCGACTGACGACATTAGCATGATGCTAATTCATTTGGGACATTTTTATTGATGGTCCCAGTCTAGAATTTTCATTAATTTGTCTTACCAAATTTGAGTACAGTTCTAGTTCTTATGTAGTTGCTATAGCATATAAAAGGAGTAGTTGTAAGGAGTTAGGACAGATTATATTATTGTATTCATTCATTTAATTTTTTGGATGAAGGCTTATAATTCTCTGTAAATTTCTTTTTGCTTATAGTAAATATTCATTAATTAAGAAAATTTCCATTCCAAACGCTATGCGAAAGATGTCAAAAGTGGATAGGAAGGGCGAACAATGTACAAAGGAACTGGAAGTGAAAATCTGATAAAATTTATAAAAAATTAGAAATATACTTTTGGGTACCTCCGTGATACATTCAAACATATGGGATGGTTTTAGGGTTTAGATAGGTTATATTGATATGAGATTTTATGGATCAATATTTATTATTGGATGACCGATATGAGATTTTTTGTTGCCTAAATATGAGATTTTGGTGTTCCAAATGGAATTTCTAGAAATGAGATCCGCACAAGGGTGGTTAAAAACCCAATTGCCATTCTCAAATTGAGATTGTGTGGATCCAAATATGAGATTTTGGAAAATTGGAAGATTTTGTGACTATTTTATGAGGTGCATACCATATGCATTTCGTATCTCTAGCCACAAAATTTCATATTTATGCCAATTTTGTCACAAAATGGTTGATACCGCCACGTGATACTGTCAGTTAATCATGGGAACCATGTTCTATCGGATTTGGTTAATCATGGGAACCATGTTCTAGCAATTATTTAATAAATATAAATGTGTTAATTTCACTTTGGTCCAAAAGAAAATGGTATTCATATGGAAAAAAAATCTCGATTAAACGGCAAGCAAATTAAATGGATGGAACTGATGGTTTTGTTTTGGTTTTTGGAGGTAATCAGTTTCGGTCAAGTTTGAGATTTTAACAAACCGGAAATTTTTGGTTTGGTTTGATTTGTCACCCTCTTATGTGAGTTAAGCTGGACTAATAAATCGGATATGTATATGGATATATAATAAATCGGATATGTATATGGATATATTGTGCTGCACCCTATATGATACCATTATCCCTTTATTTTCTTTTGAAAATCAGTCATTGTTTGAGAACTACAGTTCATAAGATAGCTTGTGCTAATCTATTGCATGTAGTGGTTTGTGGTCGGATTACAATGCAGGCCGAATGTAACTCCATCTACTTAAACTTGAGACCTTTCATCTAGACACTACAATGCTCATCGAACGTAGCCCCTCTTCCTTAACCGAGCTGGGATAAATGCGCGTAAGCATGCTAATCCAAATTGTGAATCAATATCAAAATTATTGCAACTGCACACATCCTTACATTTCACAGTATAAAATTAATTTACCTCAACAACAAATTAAAAAAACTAACTACACCATTAGAGTGAAAAAGTCACACATAGGCCTTGGTTCCAAAACAAGTGACTTAAGCGAAATTGGCTTGTCACTTGTTAAGTCAGTAACAAAAAGAAAACTTTTTCCACTGGCTTTTTGTACTTCACTGACTTATTACACGTAATGACAACAAAAGTCTGTCTTTAGGCGTTTTTGTGAACCACTAAAGAGACCCACTAGAATAATCTAAAACTAAATCCGAGGAACGAACATAACTTTGACATCATTTTGGATGAGTTTCTGCTTGTACAAACTTTTCTAAAATCGAACTAGGTAAAGCAGTTGCCTAAATTTTGTAGGCTGACTAAAACGAGTACCAAATTCGACATCGCTAAAATTTCAGTGTCTAATTTCTATTGTTCATTTTCCCATCAGATATCTTGTATTTTGACGCGTCATGCACTTGTTCTTTTTGATCATTGTAATATCTACTTTGATCAATAAAATCTTTTTTACAGTTAAAAAAAAAATCATTCAGTACCCTATTAAACTGTGTTTTACAAATAAGGCAATGATATGATTTATTTCTTACAGGCCTCTTCATTACACATGTGATTGATTCTATTTAAAATATATACATATATATATATATATCACAATCACAAATAGGATCGGAAGAACTGAAAAATTAGACCTCGTCAGAAGCCCACCAAATCTTTGTTACGGACATGTTTTAGGCAAAGAGGACCACATGCCTCCCGACATCTGCCCCACTTTGGCTTCCATTAGTTTATGAAACTGTACCTTAATGTTAATAATTATAATAATAATGAAAAATATGGGAATAAAGAAGAAGATAATTACGAGACATGATTAGCTGTCTGTAACAGTAAGGCAGGCACTCCCTAGATAATGCTAAAACTGAAACCAAGAGTGGCACATGACATAATCAAAAGAGAGTGCACTGACAACCCCGGGATTTCGCTAAGTGGGTATGAGAAATTCGTCCTACAATTGCATGACATGAGATCGCATGTTCGAATTTTATAGGGGACAAACATTTCAAACTTTGGAAGGTTTGTCCAATGGTTAATTTCGGGGCCTCAGAACTAGTCGAAGTGTGTAAAAGTATAGAACGAACTAAATTAATTACTTACAGATATCCTCTCTTTTTTATTTTTCCATGACCACTCAAATAATTATTTTAAATAACTATACAGTTCGAATCATTTTTGTGGGACACCGAAGTGAGCCCACCAACCATGTGTAGCATACGAGAGTCGGGATCAAAGTGGCCCTCTGATTGTTCCTAAAACAACATCGTTTTGGAGGGTTGCAGCTTGCAACCGGAATGGATCGCTACAGGGACCCCGTGTCCACCACACAATATCCAAAGATCGGTCAATAGTCCGTTATCGTCAATGATTCTGTCACCGTTAACGGTAAGCTTCTCAGGAGTTTCGTTCACAGTTCGCTGCACAGCAAACGCCCATAGCTTCCACTATGTATGTACTATTCACTTCCAGAAGAGTCAAACCGTACCCATGTTAAATTCAGCCAGCAAATTCTATGACCACGTTTGACTACAATTACCCTTACTTTTTTTTTTTTTTTTTTTTTTTCCGTAAATCGACCCCCGGTTTGACAGTTGAAATTATTTTGTACTCAAAGAGCAATGTTCGTCCTCTCACATTAGTGTGTAAGTTGCACTTTCAAATATTTTGACCCCACACACTTAAAGCATCCTTATCAGCTCCCCCCAAAAAAATCAACCTCTCTATCTTCTCTCACAAATTTATTTTTTGCTACAGTGCCTACTCAAATTTGAGTAGGCACTGTTCACTCACTACTTATATTTCCGCTGGGTTTCCACCTTTGTTCCGTTGAGAAGAGGGGCAGACTGCTTTAATGGAGAAACTAGTATACTTAATTTACTATTTCACTGCACGGAAAACAACTCCCAAGCCACGGAGTTAAGTTTTTTAGGAGGGGAATAGTTTGAGGGGAATAGTTTAATATACTCCCTCCGTCCCAATTTCTTGGCCCCTTTTGGGGAAGTTGGTTTTTAAGGGGTGTGAAAATTTTGTATTGACTTTTCGATTTTGCCCCTAAATCCAGTCAATATTACTGTGACCAAATTTGTGAGGCTAATTTATTATATGAAAGTCAAAACATATTCAATATGCATCATGTTTGATAGATATCAATTAGTTTTATTATACAAAATTTTCAAAATCATAAAAACCGTTATAAAATAAAAGATAATAGACTAGCCAATTAAGATGGGAAAAGTACTTTTTAAGGGTAAAATTGGAAAGTGACCCAATTTTGATGGATATTTTTAGAAGTGGGACAAATATTTTGGGACATCCCAAAATGAAAAGAAGGACCAAGAAATTGGGACGGAGGGAGTAGTAAAGTTTGGATAGGAAGTCTGATTTTTTTAGTTTTTGATAAAGTAGTTTGCTAAATCGTAAAAGATGTTTTCGTGGTTAAATTTGATGTTTTTTTTTTTTTAGACTGATAATGATGCTCTTATACAAGAGACAAGATCATTACTTCTAACACACATAATAATCTCCTTTTACGGGAGATTCTCGTTTTCACGTGTCGTTTCATATAATGGGCTTGCAGATCAAACATGGGGCAGTTAATTCACCATCCCAAACAAATAAGATCCTTAGGATCCCATCCCATGGAATTTGAATGTTTATGATATCATCTTGAGATTTAAAAAATTCCAAGAAAGCCCTTTCTTTTTGTTTTTCCTTTTTTTAAATTTGTTTTATATTATTCCAGTAGTTTTCAACACCATCCCACAAAACTGTCCAACAATTAATGGTTTTAACGTCCCACTAATTTCGGGCGGTTTCAAAAACCGTTCAATCACTAGGTCGGGTAGGGTGTATTAGGGTAGGTTTGCCATACCAAATCAATACCCACCTTCCTTCTCATTCGGTGAGAGAATTTGCAGGACCAAAATCGTCCAAACCTAGCCAATTTCCTAATTTTTCGGTCAACCCAAACTCATCCCCAAATCGTCCTGCTTCCGTAATCCACGGTGGTAACCAAAATCCATCCCGATCCATCCCAAAACCCAGAAATTTCGGTGGAACCCCACCCACCTACCAAATCATCGTATCCCTTCATCTTCGTTTGGAACCAAACCCTACCCGAACCAACCCAAAATCCCTGATTTTTCGGTGAAACCCATCCCACTCCCCAAATCGTGGCAACGCATCCCACCCTTTTCGGGATTAAGGCATTCCACAATCCCTTTTTTCCGATTTCGCGGAAACCTCTTGTTGCGAAGAACAGACACACCGAAAATCGGCTGAGGCGGCGACTCCTGCAAAAAAAAAACAGTGACGAAGGCTAGCCAATCGACGTGAAGAAAGCCCAGCGATGGCTCGTAAGTTTTGCACTCGACATTACCAGTAGACAATGATTTGGTTGGAGTAATGAAAAGACTGTATTTTCTGAGGCTTTTGCGTGTATTTTACAGTGATTTCCATGGTATTTAGAGAGTACACATGTGTTTAATCATGGCGTGTGAAGTCTATTAAGTAATTGCTTGACCGAAATCCTATACCTAATTTAATGGGTTGCCCCAAGCGTAGGGCGGAGACCGGTGTAGCACAATACCCGGTAAGACCGGAATCGAATCCACAAAGAAGGTGGAAAGTGCTTACTAAGTACTCGGGTTGCCAAGTTTAAACACGGCTCTTAGGTAGCCACCCTTGTGATTTGATTGGTGAAATTACCTAAACTAAGAGAATTTGATTTTACTTAAATTAATTAAAAGGAAGTACGGTCGTAGAGTTCATAACACGGTGACCAGGTCCGGATATTTCATGCTCCATTCGTTGTTTCCGAGGAAACGTTTGATTTTAGAGAGAAAAGGTTACCCCGAAAGATGCGAATCCTCGCGGTCGCCATTGCCCATGTACAACGAAGAACAAGTTTTGGTCCCCCGTTCCTCGCGTTACATGGGCTCCAACGAAGCTCGGATTCGTCCGACGGAAGCTCTTTACTAACCTAAAATTGCTTTTTTCCATTATTGATTGTAAAAATCAGAGCAAGAACAAATCCATCCCTGGCCACGACGTGTTAATCACCCCGCGACCATACTTATGAATCTACTCACTCATATTGAAACGAACAGATAACATAATTCTGAAATAAAACATGCTATTCAACTTGAATATGGATTAAACAAAGATTCGAATCTCAGAACACGGACAAACTCCCGCGAACTGAGATTAATGTAAATAAATAGAAACGTTACCGAAGCAATGCGAGAATCAGCGAACAAACTTCAAAAACTCCATGGAACAAGCTCCGGAAAGTAATAACTTCAAAGGAAAAACGGCTGCGAAATTAGAAGAAAAACTAATGCTAAGTTCCAACCCTAATTCGGAGCAAAAACGGAGTATTTATGTCCCTCGAAGTCAACACACGTGGCAAAGTCAAACGGCCCATTTAAGGCCCTCGGTATCGATACCCATATGTTCTGTTCGCTCAATGACGCCTGGGTATCGATACAGGTCAATCCCTGTATCGATACCGAGCCCTCCAAAATGACTTTTCAGCTTTGTGGCCCATCCTTACTTGGGTCCCACCGGTTCCCAACATGCCCGATTGCCTTGTGTCAACTTTACGTGCTCCTCCGGCCCGTTTCCTACAAAACAAACACAATAATGCCAAAACAAAAGACAACACCGCATCAAGTGGAAAATGGAATAAATCGCGCCTCTAATGCGCTAATTCGCCCTACTTAGGCGCTTATCTCTGTGACATTGCGCGCCTATCAGTAATCGACGTTGTTTATGGGGGTTAAGTTTTGCATGGCTTTGGTTTTGTTTTTAAACATGGGCATGAAATTTGGGAGTTCTGAAAATTTACGGGTTTTGTTTTTCATAACCATGGTTTGAGTTATGCATTTTTAATGGTTTGTTTATGGTGAATCCGTGAATCATAAAATGGTTTTTATGTTAATCATGGATCAATTGTGTTTCCAATGACACCAAATGAAATTGTGTATTTTATTTTATGTTAGTGTGGACGATGCACAAAAAAATGGTGGATCAATGCTTCGCTAATCTTGAACAAAAATTATATGGTTGATGACTTTGTCATAATTGTTGTTCAAAGTATAGTTGTTGTCTCATAAATTGAACTAGACATTTAGCAAAAAAACTGGGTGATTGGATTTCCATTAAAGGGATAACATAATTGGTGCTATATGATATGGTTGTTGTCATAAAATAAGGTAAGCGAGGGTGGTTTTGGGGATTTTTAATGATTCTTTAATATTCCACAGTTTGAGAGTTAGAAAAAATTATATGGTTTATGACTTTGTCATATTTACTGTGAACTTGAGATTTAGAAAAGGTATAGTCGTCCATAAAGTTAACTAGAAATTATACGACCAAAAAAAAATGGGTTATTGGTTTTCCATTTAATGGATAACATAACAGGTGCGCTATGATATTGTGGTTGTCATAAAATAATCTAAGCGTGGGGGGTTTTGGTGTTTTTCAATGGTTTTTTAATATTCCATAGTTAGACATGTTTACTACTCCTGTCTCACGACGGTCTAAACCCAGCTCACGTTCCCTATTGGTGGGTGAACAATCCAACACTTGGTGAATTCTGCTTCACAATAAGCTGCTGTTGAGAATAATTACAAACATGGTGAGATGATTTGCCATGGCACATAACTCAAAACTAGTAAACCACGTGGATTGTATTGATTACACCGTAACTAGTGCTGTCTTGTTATGAAAATCCATAACAATGGTGACCTGAGATGCCATATTAAATATCAGAATTTTTTTCCCCCATGTCTTCATTGAAGGTGTAAAAAATGGATTATTAAACACATCCTAATCCGTAAATTTGAAAAAATCCATTACACAGGGCGTCAACTATAATTGTTACACAACTTGAGAACTCAAAACGCTTATAAGTAGAATACCTTTAAGACACCCCCGAAGTTGCTTGATGAAGTGGTTGACAAATTTTCGGCTTCCAAACTTCTTGCTACCCACAAAATGACATATGAATCAATGGATTGTAGATGGAAGGATGGAACTGAGCCACAGGACGATGACTGACACTTGTATAGGACTGAAATTTTTGAAATTCAAAAATTCCTCAAATTATGGAATCAAAGAGAAAGGAATGATACATCAGTGATTGCATGGCCGGATTATAGGACTGAAAATTTTGAAATTCAAAAAATCTTCAAGTTATAGAAACAAAGATAAATGAATGATATCTTTGATTGCATGGCCGGAATTAGTGCATCTAACTGATTGCCCCCATTAAATAGATATATGACGTCAATCTTTCTATTATAATAAACTATATTATATCAATCTTTCTATTATCATAAACTACTATTATATAATTTACTAATATAATATACCCTAGGGTTGCATCCGTAAGGCCTTTTTAAATGTATTCTTAGGATTACGCCACCAATCCCACCTAATTTTACTGTGCCATTTTCATTCGGTACTATGCACGGGATAGGATTTATAACTTGTTTGGTTTTAATGATTGAACCTCAAAACATATGCATTATGGATCTTGTTTGATAGATCTTAATTATTTCTTTATTATACAAAATTTTCAAAATCATAAAATCTATTATAAATTAAAAGTTATGATTTCGATTTTCGAGATCGGTTTGTTCACCGATGAAAATTTGGTCAACATGGGTATACATGATTTCTGGGTATACATGGGTATACATCGGTTTTTAAAAGAGATTGACACTAGATTGAATACAAATGGGTAATCGGTTTGACAACACATAATAGGGGCTAAAATTAATCCCAAAATGGTCCTAATACAAATTACAGGATTGAATCATAAAGATTCAAAAGCCCTAGGGTTGCATCCTAAGGGTATTATTAAAAGAGGATTGCTAATTAAATTTCTCATCAAAGGTTATTGAATAATTAGTTTGATGGTATTTCAGTCAAGACGGGCTTAGCTTGAAATTCTTGAAAACATGGGCTTTCAGTCTATCTATTAGCCAATCAAAAATAACAAAGCCATCAATAATACCATATTTGATACGGTACGTACCAATTTTCGTTTCAGGATCTGCCCCAGCATGTTGGTCAATAAATTTGCATCGAAATTAAAATGAGTTTTCACTAAAGTTATGAATTTAAAATTGAGTTAACCTATATTCTTAAATCAGAGCGGCGAAATTGTTACTCTTTTTTGAGCCATTCTTTTTTTTTTTTTTTTTATCTAAATGACTTTTATCGATATCCGTAATTCTGTGTTTAGCTTTCCGTCATAATATTTGGGATTAGATATTCGTATCGACGAGAGGAATAAAAAAATCAAAAAAATGTGGACTGGAGTAGAGAAAAGTTCATATAGTAAAACCGACACATCAGACAATAAGACAATTGTTTGATTCTTCTTTCATCTTTAGTGAACTTTTTTTAATTTTTGATCATAGTAATTTTTTACTTTTAAATACGGGGATAAGTTTGATAAAAAGTCCAAGTTACCACCGCTAAGAAAACCATAATAAAGCGTATTTAGAAAGTCTACGCTCTTTAAACACGGATGGTAACTCCACTCCAATTTGGCTCTCTCTCTCTCTCTCTCTCTCTCTCTCTCTCTCTCAGTATATAAGTGTCTCTTGCCAAAAATATTCTTAATTCCAGACATTGTTCGAACCCTTTTGGTCAAACTTGTGCGACGTTTCACTTTATGTTTAGTATACGTATTTTAGTCTTTGTAGCCGACCTCAAATTATTTTGGGAGTTAATTAAGCGGTAATCCTACGGGTACAGACCATTTTGTACAGAAAATGTACAAATCGCTCTCGGGGACCCACTTTTAGGTCCCACACGAGTGATCCGAACCGTTCATTATTTTTAGAACATTTTTCCGAGGGGCTCCACAAAATTTCAGCTCAATCGGACGGTTAGAAGTGTTTGAACCAAAATCACGCCGTTTCATGGTTTGTACCCGTAGCAGGATCCGTTAATTAAGTCTCAGTTTTGTGTGATGTGGTTAGTCTTTGCAGCCATTGTTATTTTATTTTTTGTTGAAATTAGGTTTGCAATCTCTGTCACACTTAAAAAGTATCATTCAAATTACTCAATTGTGTTTATTGAAAATTTAAAATCTGATGGAGAGTTGAATGTGAAAGCCGTATGAAACTGAGGAAAACTACCTTCGTGGATTCACGTAATGAAATCAACTTTTCGACTGAATTGTAATCCTATGAGTTTCTTTTCTCAAGGGGGTTCTCACAGTGATTAATCACTTGCCTCAGTGGGGTTTACCACAACAGCGATTTGTACTTGGGTCATCTCACCTTATGCAAACACACGAAAAGGGGCTATGGGAGGGGTGTAGATATTAGTCCGGTTCATCGGGATACTCTTCAATTGCTACCATGGAGTCTGAATCGCATATAGTTACAAAAGGAATGCACTCGATCATATTTGTGAATGCTTTTTTCTTTTGGTAACTGATATATGTGAATTCACGAGTATTGATATTGTGTGTTCCTTTTGTAGGCTTTATTTGGTGTCTTTGATGGGCATGGAGGTGCAAAAGCTGCCGAGTTTGCAGCACAAAACTTGGCTACAAACATTTTGGAGGAAGTTGAAGTAAGGGATGAAGAAAAAATAGAGGAAGCCGTCAAATCCGGTTATCTTCTCACGGATACTGATTTTCTAAAGGAAGATCTTCGCGGAGGATCATGCTGTGTCACAGCGCTGATCAAGAACGGCAATCTTGTTGTGTCCAATGCAGGCGACTGTCGTGCTGTGTTGAGTAGAGGAGGGGTTGCCGCGGCCCTTACATCTGATCACCGGCCTTCAAGGAAGGATGAAAAGAATAGAATCGAGAATTTGGTAAGCAGCTACTGCATTAGGCACAGATCTTCGGTCTCCCATATCTCTCATTCATTCCCCAAACCACTTCAGTCCCACCCTCCCGTCCCCAAATTTTGGGCGCTTGTTCTATTTTAACTTTGAATCAGTAATAATTTTTTTATTTACAGTAATATGGATCTTATTTAATAAATCTCAATTACTTCTATCAAACAATGTTTTCAAAATCATGTAATAATTGAAAAGTGACACGAATTCTCGATAGGGACTAATAAATTGGGATGGAGGGAGCATGATGCAACTGAGAGTGCAACGAGGTTGTGGTTTTGGGGGGAAAAAAAAGGATCCCTCTACTATATTTGGATTTACTGCTGATGGACTCTGTCTTGTGATTTCGTAGGGTGGATATGTGGATTGTTGCCATGGGGTTTGGAGAATCGGATCTCTAGCTGTGTCGAGAGGAATTGGAGATCGAACCTTAAAACAATGGGTAACAGCCGAGCCTGAAACAAGAATCCTTCAACTAGAATCTGAAATGGAGTTTTTAATCCTTGCTTCTGATGGCTTGTGGGATAAGGTAATGCATATGTTGAGTATGTTAAGGTAGGACTGATAAACAGACTCAACCGACAAATTCAAGCAACTTGAGATCAGCAAATAATCGGCTTGATTAAAGCTCGTGAGTTTTTGAACCAAGTTGCATTAATTCATTGTTCGGTAGCTTGTTTATCCGTCCAATCTTTTGGTCTACTTGTTAATAATTGGATTACAGAAAGTTTCCGGTGTCATTTGGTTAAACCTTTTTTTTCCTCTTTGGGTTTCAGGTTAGTAATCAAGAAGCGGTAGATATTGCTCGTCCTTTGTGCATAGGCATCCAAAATCCAGAATCGCTTGCAGCCTGTAAAGAGCTTACAACACTCTCTATTTCACGGGGCTCGACTGATGACATTAGCGTGATGTTAATTCATTTGGGACATTTTTATTGATTGTCGCAGTCTAGAATTTTCACTAATTTGTCTCACCAAATTTGAGTAAAGTTCTAGTTCTGATGTAGTTGCTATAATTCTATAGCATAGAAGGTATAGTTGTAAGGAGTTAGGAAAGATTATAATATACTGATTTTATTTATTCATTTAATTTTTTGGATGAAGGCTTATAATTCTCTGTAAATTTCTTTTTGCTTATAGTAAGTACTCATTAATTGACAAAATTTCCATTCCAAAATGCTATGCTAATGTGTCAAAAGTTGGATAGCCTGGTCGAACTGCGTGTTATGTCTTACTTTGACCCACAAAAAAAACTTTCCTACAGTATTATTCATATGGAAACCACACAATCCCCCGTCTCTCTTCCAAAAGAATTTCAAATGGGATGGGTTGGTAGATAGTAGAGTTTAGGGCTAAATACTGGATCGATTTATAGGATATGAGCTCCCATCGAAAGGGAATATGTAGAAATTAGGGGTGATTGAAAACCCGATTACATGGCAAGCAAAACGGATGAAATTGATGGTTTTGTTTTGGTTTTTAGAGGTAATAAGTTACAGTCAAGTTTGAGATTTTAAGAAGCCGGAAAATTTTGGTTTGGTTTGATTTGCCACCCTCTTATGTGAATTAAACTGGACTAATAAATCGGATACGTATATGGATATATTGTGCTACCTCTCGAAGTGTATCCTAGTATTGGAAAGTAAAGACATGAGGAAATTTTATTACTAACGTGGCGCCGATGTTTGCCCCTTATGCCTGTTTGTTAGAGGGAAATGGGAAGGGATATAGTGTTGTAATGCCTGTTTGGTTTCTATGGAAAGGTCCGAAGGAGCAATTGGACCCTATATTTGTTGTGCCGAAACCTGAAGCAGAGAATATAACAAAACCAACAAGAAAACAAGAGACGAGAATTTATGTGGTTTCCTCCAAGCACGGAGCTCTAGAGGTACGTCCACGGAGAAAGAGCAAGAGGATTCACTAAAAACACGGGAGAAATACACAGAGCCGGCTATACCTGTAACTCTCACGTGAAGCATCCACACAATATCTAGGGACAAATCTCTGAGGCGCGACCTACAAAGCATCAAACGTCTCACACACACACGAAAGAGACACACACAAACCCTAGATATCTCAAATCCCAACTCAAGAAAAAACCCTAGGAGGCCACAAGACTCCTATTTATAAGAAAGTACAAAAAATTAGGTCAAAACCCTATTTAAAACGCACAGCCGCACAAAATCCCGCATCGATAGTCCGGACCAAGAATCGCTGGTCCGGACCATGGAGGCAGAATCTCCAAAAAATATCCCAGACCCGCTGGTCCGGACCAGACTTCTCTTGGTCCAGACCAGAGGTCCAGCAAACGGTTTTTCGCACCAAATTTTACATTTTTCTTCAAACTTCTTGAATTCAAGGCATATCTCCAACAATATTTGTTGTGTCAAAACCCAAAGTAGAAAATATATCAAATCAACAAGAAAACAAGAGACAAGGATTTACGTGGTTCCCCCCAAGCACAGAACTCTAGAGGTACGTCCACGGGGAAAGAGCAAGAGGATTCACTAAAAACGGAGAGAAATACACAGAACCGGTTATACCCATAACTCTCACTTGAAGCATCCACACAATATCTAGGAACAAATCTCTGAGGCGCGACCTACAGAGCATCAAACGTCTCACACACACGAAAGAAATACACACAAACCCTAGATATCTCAAATCCCAACTCAAGACTACACCAATGAAACAACCAAAGAAACCCTAACACACTACGGGGAACCCCATGGGGGCTCCCTCAAAGAGATTCATTCAAGAAGTCCAAACCCTAATAGCCCCCAAGGTCTCTATTTATAAGAAAGTACAAAAAATTAGGTCAAAGCCCTCTTTAAAACGCACAGCCGCACAAAATCGTGCCCTATATTATACCACTATCCCGTTTGGTTTCTTTTGAAAATCAGTCATTGTATGAGAAACTACAGCTCATATGATCTCTTGTGCTAATCCCCTTTTTTTGCCAGAGGGAACGTTATTGGTTGTTGGTTTGTAGTTAGATTACAACGCCAGCCGAAATACCTAATGTAACTCCATCCACTCAAACTTAAGACCCCTCACCTAGACCAAAGACGGAATTACATTGGGGCTATGGGGGGCCAAGGCCTCTCCCAATTGAAATTCCGAAGAGTTATATAGTTACTTTTTTTTTCCCCAAAAGTGCTAACTACACCATTAGAGTGAAAAAGTCACACATATGCTTTAGTTCCAGAAACAAGTGACTTAAGCTAAATTGGTTTTTCACTTGTTAAGTCAGTAACAAAAAGACAACTTGTTTCACTTGTTTTTTGGACTTCACTGACTTATTACACGTAATGGCAACAAAAAGTCAGCTTGTTCCTCTGGATTTAGAAAATGCATGTTTCCCTTTTAGAACAAGCTGTCTTTCGGCGTCTTTGTGAACCACTAAAGTGACCCACCAGAACAATCTGAAACTAAATCCTAGCAACTAACATAACTTTGACATCATTTTGGATGATTTTCTGCTTGTACAAACTTTTCTAAAATCGAACTAGATAAAGTAGTCGCCTAATTTTGTAGCTTGACTAAGACGAGTACCAAATTCGACATCACTATAATTTCAGTTTCTAATTTCTATTGTTCGGTTTCCCATCAAATATTTTGCGTTGCGATGCCGTCATGCACTTGTTCCTTTTGGTCATTGTAATATCTACTCTAATTAATAAAATCTTTTTGCCGTTAGAAAAAGAAAAAAAAATCATTCCGTGCCCCATTAAGGTGTGTTTTACAAATAGGGCAATGATGATTTATTTCTTACCGGCCTCTCATTACACATGTGATTGGTTCTATTTAAAATAAAATAAAATAAAATCACGGAGACAAATGAAAGTGTACAGATTCGAAAATGCATAAGATCGCAAATAGGAAGAACTGAAAAATTAGACCTCGTCAGAAGCCCACCAAATCTTTGCTACGGACATGTTTTAGGCAAAGAGGACCACATGCCTCCCGACATCTGCCCCACTTTGGCTTCCATTAATTTATGAAACTGTACCTTAATGTTAATAATTATAATTATAATGAAAAATATGGGAATAAAGAAGAAGATAATTACGAGACATGATTAGCTGTCTGTAAAAGTAAGGCAGGCACTCCCCAGATAATGCTAAAACTGAAACCAAGAGTGGCACATGACATAATCAAGAGAGTGCACTGACAACCCGGGATTTCGCTAAGTGGGTATGAGAAATTAATTCGTCTTATTGCTACATGAGGTCGCATGTTTAAATTTTATAGAGGTCAAACATTACAAATTTGGGGGTCACTGGATGGTTTGCCCGGCCGTTAATTCCGGGGCTTGGAATTAGTCAAGGTGTTGTACAACCAGGCTCGGACTTCTTGTTAAAAAAAAAAAAAAGGGTGCACTGGCATCTTCCCACATCACACGTTACGGTTCGGCTTTTTCTGGCCTTTCTTTTTATGGGATTAGGCAAGTTGGGTTTGTTGGGTTTCCAGAGTTACTATAATGTTGCATGTTCAAGTTTTATATATGTTGACTTAGATTTTTCAATTAGGTGAACAAAAAATGACTCACATTATCTTATTAAAGCACTGTGTGTTAGTGATAAATAGAATTATGAATTTCACAATCTCAAGGGTGTTTGGGAGCTCCATTCCACAATGCATTCTCAAAACCACACAATGTAAAAATCTTATAATCAGCTCTGAATGTACTTTTGCATTCTGTTTAATAAAAAACTCATCAGAATATATTTTGGTGATTAATCTCAAATACTACGCTATTAGAAAATTTATTTTGCACACACTTCTCAAACACTTTACAAATTAATAATCTATTTAGACCATAATCTTAAAATCTAGGATTCGCGGTCCAAAATACAAAATGCAAAAAATAATACTCCATCTGTCCCAATTTAAATGCTCCCTACAGTTATGCGTGTTTTTTTAAAACTCTTATAGTTTTCATTCTATAATGTATTTTATATGCAATATGGATCTTATTTGATAGATCTCAATTAGTTCTATTAGACAAAAATTTTAAAAACTTTGAAAACCTTACTGATAAAAATATATAGACGTTTAAAAATGACACGAATATACGTATGGAACATTTAAAATGGGACGGAGGGAGTAGGCTTCCAACGAAACCCTTGGTCAACTCACAATTTATAATCTCTTTGTTCTTGGGTATTGGGATGGCTGTGCATGACCACGAAATGTGATGATGTTAAATCAAAAACCAAAAAACATGGAGGTGATGGGTGAGGTTTGCATGTCACTTATGGTTGGTTATGTTAGGAGAAAGATGGTGGGGCCGGTCAAATGTTTTTATTTTTCGGTTCACGCATTGTGGGTTTGTCGGCCGTGTGATTTTAGTGTGTTCCTCTTTTTTATCATGCGCACCCGTGATAACCGTACGCAGCACCCGAACACAACCCACCTTTCCCGCCATGCCTAACGAACCACTCTGTTTTCTACGGAAAAAAAAAAAGAAAAAGATATATTGGAATTGTTTTCGCCTATATTTGTTTTATGTTTTTTTCTTTTTTTCCTTTCTGTTAATTTAAAATTGGCTTTTCTTGTGTAAGAAAATAATTTACTCAATGTTGTGCGGACTATTCCAAAGACAAATTAAAGTTTCATACTTTTCGCTATTTTTTAAAGGCTGCAAAGAAACCGAGTTGGTAATTTTCAGGATCGTAAACAAACCGAGTTGCTCGCGAGTATCTCGAGGATTTGCTCGTTAAGACTCGTCTCGGCTCGTTTAGTAATCGAGTTGAGTTCAAGCTCGAGTTTTGGACAAATTTAATAAACGAGTTGAGCTCGAGCACAACAAAAATTGGCACTTTATTGTCTTCTCCAACAATCACTCAACTTTGAAACCGTTGACAGATTTTGAAACTCATGATACCTAGACACATCAAGCTTATAATTTTGCAATTTATGTCTCAAGTTGTACTTTTCTTGCTCAATGAAATCCATTGGATAATCCTTCTTTGCAAGCTTGCATGTATCTTCAATGTTGAATGATTTGAAGCCATCGCGATGATCTAAAGATGTGCTGAGAATGAGCATTGTATCTTCCTTAAACCGAGTGTTCAATTTTTGCAATTGAGAAATCGACTGTTTTGGGAACCCCCAATTTTCTTTCGCCTTCACTTTGATGTCCACAGACCACGTTAAAGAGTTTTGGACTTCCGAATTTTCAATGAGCCTTAGTTTTTAAAAGTGAACGAGGCCTTGAGTCCGGCCCTAAAGTGAGTTCGGTTATAAATTTTAGGCGTTGTTTTGTTTAAAAGAATTGTAATTAAGCCTAATTAAAATCAATTTTAGTACAAAGTTGTTTCATAGCTTGATAAATATTAAAGTTGTTACAATTTTTTTTTTTAACGAAAAACAGAGGGGGGACGGGACTATATAGTTTGATGATAAATATATATATTTTTTCAATGTAATAGTACGAATTTTTTAAAGACACCTAAACAGCAGTGTGTATTGTAGCGTTTACCCCCGGCTCCATCCTTGCTTATGATGGAACATGAATTAGAAAATCGAGGAGAAGATTTGTTAAAGACACCTAAACAACAGTGTGTATTGTAGCGTTTACCCCGATTTTTGCATTAAAAAATCTGACCCTAAAATGGTCTAAGATATTTGTGGTGATAGATTTTGCCGTGAATAATAAGCTGAGCTCATTTTATTGGCAACTGAGAACCAACCTAGTTGCCTCATATGGGTTTGGTCCTTGATTTTAGTACAACCATACAAATTGGCAAAGTGCCCAACCTTGATCCTCGTCACTTTATCACTTCCAAACCATGTGGCTCACAATTTGCAACAGCACCCATTATTCTCTTGTCTTTTCCAGTGTCCCAATTGGAATTTTCCCACCCCTAAAAGCATTTATTTCCAATCGCAATAAATATTTATGTGGAGAAGAACATTACTCTCTCTCTCTCTCTCTCTCTCTCCCTCTCTCCCTCTTCTGCAGCCATGTTCCTACTTATCCATTTTCATCCCCTCGTTTTATTCGTAATGCTAGGTATCCCGAAAAATTATCCTGAAAATAAAATCAGTGGTTCAAATTCATATAGATATTTATCTCAATCATTGAGTTCACTTTCGGTGTAGTTTTCAGAGTAGTTTTTCGGGATATTTTAACATTTTCCCCTTTTATTTGGTTGTATATATCCCAAATATTTGGTTGTATATATCCCAAATAATAAACCATTTTAAACATGAGAGAAATGAAAAAAAAAAAAAAGGTGCCCATGCATCATAGAGTTTCCCATTATCCAAGCTCTTACCTTTAACAAAAGCCTTGTTTTTTCGAGTTATTGTACAGGCCAAACCCTCTTTTTTTTTTTTCCTTTTTTGTTATAAAAAAAAAATACAATTTACGATTGTGGGTCCAGTTTATATATTTTTAATCCATCTTGACGATAAAAAATTTTGACAAGTTTATCTAAAGACACAGAATAGCCATCAAAATGTCAGCGTCTTTCTTTTTAATTTTGTACGACAAAATAATTGATGTGTTTTAATTTTGCCGTTCTTATCGTCGAGATCCATCCAAAAGGAAAAGCTATTCAAAACTCAAAAAATCAATTAATAGTTAATCGACTTTCCATTCGATTATTTTAATCGTCGAACTCCGTGAACTTAACCGTTCGAGAATGAATAGTAGGATTTGCAAAAACAGTATTTTAAAGTTGAACTTTTTGGTTGGTTGAAGGAAGTTGAGAAAGTCAAAGTGGAATGACTCATGTAAAGGTCATTCCCATTCTTTCAAAACATAGAGCGGATATAGTACATAGATAAAAGGAAAAAAAGTTGACAGGCTGCATATGTGTTCTCTATAGAACATCTCAGTGCCAATTCAAATTTATTATAAAATTCTTAGCGGTAAAAAAGTCAAAATTGGAAAAATTATAATAAAAGGTGTCCTATTCTTTCAAAATAAACGAGCGGATATAGTTATAAGATATCTAGTACTAGAGCAAATCTTTCACCAAATTTAAATTTGAGTAAAATGACCAAAAATCCCACTCCACCCCTTCACCAAATCCATCACCAAATTTGCTCAACACCAAATTTGCTCAATTTTTTCACCAAATTTGATCAACACCAAATCTTTCACCAAATATTGAAACGTGGCTTTTATTTTTCCAAATAGAATGTCAACACCAAAATTTTGCAATGGATAAAAGGAATTTATAAAAAACTGTTTTTGACAAAATGGGGAAAGTTTTGAGGCCAAAATGAACAAAAAAGTGATTTTGACAAATTTTAACTAGAATTTGGTTAAAAGGTGGTTTTCCATGGAAGGGTGTTATCAAATTTTATTTTACCCAATTTGCAAAAAATTTTTACCGTGGAATAGAGACTTGATTTTGGATCTTTATATATGGGGACCTCACCTAAAATAACAATAGTGCCAACTTTTTGGTTGGTTGAAGGAAGTTGGAGAAAGCCAAATATTGGAATGATTCCATTAAAGGTGTCCCATTCTGTCGAATGTAATAGTCTCTCGCACGTCAACTGACTTCGTATTCTAGCCAAAAAACTCCAGAAGCCAAGCCAAGTAGGAGTAAATTCTATGGAATTTGGCACCGGATCCTTCATCCAGCCTCTCGTTCTTGTGTTGCTGAAACGTGGACCTACACTTTCCGGCCATGTCAGCAAAAAGTGGACACCATGTGCACTATAATCAAGTTCTAAAGAAAAATTTGGGTGTCGGACGGATATCAGGTGATAGTACCTATTATGCATTTGGCCATCCAAAAGTGTTTCTGGTCCCTTTCTTTTTGAGAGAGAGGGGGTGAGGGGGCACAAACAAGGGTGGAGAGAAATCCTTTTCTTGTTTCAAGATGCGAGCTTTGCACCACGTGTACCTCTACCCGCTCGGCATCCAAGTTTTTCTCGTGGAATAGAGACTTGATTTTGGATCTTTATATATGGGGACCTCACTCTAAAATAGAAACGAGTCTCTATAACTTTTTTTGTGGGTATATATAACAATAATAGCAATTATATTTTCAATACAATTATTAAAATATCTATATTATTACGTAAATAGATATTCATAAGACTTTCAAAATGAGATCCATATTTGATATTTACTCCATGCAAAAATGAAAAATTCGTAATTTGAAATTTTGGAGGAAAAGTGAAATAATATACTACTATTTTGTTGTGATTAGAGATGAAAATAAAATTTGGATTAGAGTTGCACCTACAATAAATAGCACTAGTAAATGGCACCATATTGAATGAAAATAGAGATTTGAATTCTATTTTAATGACCGTCATTCGAGATGCTGAAATTAAACTTTGGATAAACCTTTCTGGTCCCTTTCTTTCTGGACCACACCACCGCCTCCACAAACAAGACTTTAGTACTTTACCTTTTCTTGTTTCCGGTGTGTGCCACCTCCTCCCATAACACACCCTGGTTTTAAACAGTGCATGACAGCAGTTCCCATACAGTTTGGATTTGAAAAGTACATAAAAGTAAATAAAAACGTATTGAAAGTATACAAAAAATGTATTGAAGTATGGGAATCGGGAGTACTGGAGATCACCCTCCCGGAGAGCATCCTGGAGATCACATCTAAACCGTCCAAAAGTATTTTGAAAAGTCACCCATCTAAAATTAAAAAGTATTTGGAAGAGTTTTTTTAAATCCGATTGGATCCATTGATCTATAGGGTGCTCTCATGGAAGGTGATCTCTAGTATTCCCGGGTCCGGAAGCATGTGTTTCTTTTGTCATTTTCTTTGCTTATTGACACCCTAGTGAGCTATCAATAGAAAAAGGAAAACATTTTGTTTACCTTCTTTGCATTTTTTCCCTTCAAATTACTTTTGATTCTTCTCAACTTTTTTGCCCTTAGTGTGAATATTCGTATTAGTTATGTGTTTTTTTAATTAGATAAAATCTAATAATTAATTAATTTATTATTGAAACTCAATAACTAATTAAGCTATAAGATTTAATTGTAATTAATTTTTTATATTAATTGTTTTATTATAAAAATTAACTTAGATGTTTACTTTTTGTTATAAAAATTATTGAATCAGATCATCTTTTAGGAGTTTCCAAAAAGTATGTCAAAAAACTAACGAGATTTTTGGGTAAAGAATGGTGGCGTTGACAATTGAAGGAACAAAAAATGTGGCGGTGATATTTTTTTTTTTTTTAAGTTGTGAGATTAAGCAGTGGATCTTTTGTTTTCAATCCATTTCTGAGCATTAAAATAATATTTCTAATTTTTTAGTACATTTTCAAATAATAAAAAAGAAAACACAGCACATGCCAATATCTTAGGAGGGGTGTTGGGAGGGGGTATTAAAAGGGGTAAAATGGTCATTTTTTGGGGGTATTAGGGGGTCATAAATATGGACACCCCCTGGAATGTCCATAAATAACACCCCTGCAGGGGTGATATTTAGTCCGGGTAATAAATAACACCCCTGCACTTATTTTTGGCAAATCATTTCATAACTATGGGCCCGGGCATAAATAAGACCACCCATATTTATGCCCCCACTAATACCTCATCCAAACAGGCTCTTAGGATGTTAATTGAAGAAGAACTTTGGTGCTAAGATACACATGCAAATAACGAAACCTATCTAAATTCCCAGCTCAGCAATGACATTCCATAAACCTCACAACTTTCCGAACTTGTTCGTTCATCACAAATTCCAACGGTGGAGATGCACTCATCACCCCTTGGGATAAGGATAAAACCCGTTCTCATATCCAATTTTACGTCATTCAGTTCGCTACCTAAAAATCTCTAACAACGTCACCAAACCGTTCTTTCTTTCTTCTCTTTTTAAATTTGACAGTCACAAATATCCGGACCAATTTACACACATCTTGATTAATCGATCAAAGACTGGCCATCAATTTTGAAACAAGAAATTAATCCACATGTTTGCGGCATAACCCCAAGAATTGAATATTAATCAATTATAACTCACGAACCAACCGGACTAACTCCCGGGCTACGTAACCGTTCCTTCCGATAATTTGCCAACTCGGTGCTTTACGCGTCCACACCACACGCACATATATATACCCACTCAACCCCTCCAAAACAAAGACAACCCACAATTTCAAAAATTCTCTTCAGAGTTTCTTAATTCCCAAGTTTCAGAAATGGAGAAGGAAAACAGAGTATCGAATTGGGTGAGGGGGAGTTGCATAGGCAGAGGATCGTTTGGGACCGTGAGTTTGGCCGTCGACAAATCGGACGGTCGGGTTTTCGCGGTGAAGGCCGTCGACCAGAATTCAAGTTCGGTTACTCAGATTGAGGCTTTGGAGAACGAAATTAGGATTCTTAAATCGGTTTCCTCGCCGTGGGTGGTGGAGTACCTGGGAGAAGACGCGACGGTGGAAGCTGGCGGGGCCTCGTTTCGGAATCTCCACTTGGAGTACTTGCCAGGTGGCACCGTCGGCGACCTGGCAAAGCAGAGACCATATACTGACGTGGACGAGGAAATCGTCCGGTCGTATACTTGGTGTATCGTCTCTGCTTTGAATTACGTGCACTCCAAGGGCATTGTTCACTGCGACGTCAAAGGGAAAAACGTCTTAGTGGGATCCAAAATCGGGGAGGCAAAGCTCGCCGATTTCGGGTCAGCGGCAGAGTTTAACTCCGGCGCGGCGCTGCCGCGTGGGAGTCCACTGTGGATGGCGCCGGAGGTGGTTCACCAGGAGTACCAGGGGCCGGAGTCCGACGTGTGGTCGCTGGGGTGTACTGTAATCGAGATGGTCACAGGAAAACCGGCGTGGGCGGACCGAGGCGTCGACACGCTGTGTCAAATCGGTTACTCGGACGAGTTACCTGAAGTGCCAACTCAGTTGTCGGAACTCGGTAAAGACTTCGTCGACAAGTGTTTAAGGAGAAACCGAGCCGAGCGGTGGAGTTGCGATCAGCTGTTGCAGCATCCATTCATATCTTCATCAGCACCGTCGGATTCAATATCATACTCGTCGCCTCGTTGCGTTCTCGATTGGCCGGAGTCATACGACGAAGAAAGTGAAATTGAAGTCGAAGAAGAAATTCCCGAATTACGAACTGATTCAGTCAGAGAAAGAATTGGTAAATTAGCTTCGAGCCCGGGGGTAATTTGGGAATCTGATGGTTGGGAGGTGGTGAGGAATTCGCGTTGTTTGGAAGATTCGAGTGTGGTGACGACAGATGGAGAGGAAATGGAAGGGACGAGTTCGGAATATTCCGATACGATGGGAACTGAAATGGGGGCAGATTTGGAATTTTCTGTATTTGGCGGTGGTGAATTGGCGGAATGTTCTGGTTCGAGCTGTCGTCGTCATGGGTGGCGAGCGGCGGTTGTGGCGGTGGACACGGTGGACACTGGAAGCCAAGGCTTTACAGCTGTTGTTAAATTTTTATTCGAAATTTCTTGGTATTTCTTAGCACGCGGATGTAACTCGTTAAGGATTATTATTATAATATCTGTTATTTTAATGTTATTTATGAATTCAACCTGTCCATGTGATCAACCTTCCAAACCCCAACTTCTTGGTAATTGTCTTCTTTTTATTTTATTTAAATTTAGAAATCCAGCTTCTATTAATAATAATAAATAAATAAACTAGATACAAAAAACACGGTCCATAGACATAAAGTGAGGAGAAATTACAGCTACGAAACAGCGTGACACTTGTTGCTCGAAGTTCAGATAATCTCAATTTTGTGTTTAATGAGTAGTTTTACTCCTATTTGGATAAGATTTTTTTCCTAGAACCTATCAAATCCCTGCCAAGGAATTGAGCGACTGATTATTTAAGCTTGGTCAATTTTTTATTATTTAAGCTAGGTGTCAAGAATTTAAGGAGATTCAAAACATGTTTAAATTTTACCCTTGTTTAAAGAAGACGAGAACCAAATCACGTTGAAGTAGCTTGGATGACATGTAAACCAAATGACCATATAAAAAGCGAAGAAGTTAAGCCAAACATTTATATATTTAAGTTAGGCGGAAGAAATCAAAATGAATTCAGCTTTATTTTGTGACATTGGATAAGGATCAAAGAATGATTGAGAGCACAAAACAGCGTGAGACTTATGTTCTGGAATGTTGTTAAAAAGTTGGATTTGCGAACAACATGGCGTTGAGACAATAACTGGGAAAGTCACGTGGACTTCTTCAAGTATATGCCAACAACAAAGCGTGAAGGCGGGGTTGTCACCGATGTTAGACTTTCACATGTGGGTGGGAAATGACTTGGCCCATAATTTTGCTTTTGCTAATGGTTTTCCTAATAGTTCTACTTAATCAACAAGGAAGTTGCTTCTTGCCTCAAAGGTTAGTCCGGTTGGTTAGTGAGTTTGCTCCCCCAATTAACCGGGATCGAATTTTTGGGTCATAAAATAATTTCTTATGAATCTCTTAATCTCAGCGTAGATGGCATACCCGCATTTTTGCTCAGACACCGTTGAATGAAAAAAAGAAAGAAAGTTCTTTGTCACACGGATGCTTTTTCCCTGCAAATCAGTACTATATCACAAATGATACTTCGAAGAAATGTTTAGGCAAGGGTCTTCATATTTCCAGTATCTTATCGACGGAGGTTTCATATGTATGTGTGTATATATATATAAGTGTATATGTATAAACATCAAAATATATAATATATATATCTATCTACCTTCGTTATGGGAAAGACTACACACATTCTATTTGGGTATGTATCATATGCACCCCTAAAAATGTTACGAATCAATTACCTCTTATCAATAATAAAAAATTGCATATGGAAAAACTAGTTGGGTTAGGTGTGACTAAAACTAGAGTAAAAAATAGTTGGAGCGAATGGGGATAGATCGCTGTAAAGGTTTTCTAGCACCCCCGAAGTTATAAGGATTGTTACTCTTGGAGATAGTGCAACAAATTCCAAGTTAGACAGTTGGGGAGTGGACTGACAGTAAAGTTGCAGACCGAACCACAATTGCATGAGTAACTCAACCTTTCATTGAATCTTCATTACATGTTCTGTAGCAACATAATTGAGCCCCAAATGCTAATTTTTTAGAATTTTGACTTTTTTTTTAAAAGTCTCAAATCCTTTTTTCCCTCTTTCTCTTTCCACGTGTCCCATGACTCTCACCCCATCTCTAACTTCCCTCTTTTCTCTCCCCACTTCCATCTTATATTTCTGCTTTATTTTTTCTTACTTTCACAACTGTAGCAATTGATTAGAATTGTTACGAGTTCGTTACGAGATTTTGTTCTTTTTAATTTTTCTCTTACCAGTGTTGTGCCCGTTCTATGTGACAAAAAAAAAAAAAAACAAGAGAAGGGGTTCACGTTATTTTTTTTTTTTGTTCCTATGCATCGAACAGACTCAACGCTAGTGTTATATAACCAGTAGAACAAGTGCATGGGTCTCTCAAATATAATGCGAAATTTAAAACTAAATACAACACTGAATAAGAAATAGTTACTGCAGCAGATTGAGCAAGTTTTTTTTTTTTTTTTTTTGTCAAAAGTTGAGAGATAGTATTCATCAAAGATTCCCATAGGGAAAGATTGGGAGTCCACAGATTGAGCAAGTTCAAATAGAACAGAAAGCACAAAACTAACGAACGAATATGCAATTCTCTATTGTTCAATATCTAAAACAAATTCATGGCTAATCAGGATTTGGTCTCTCATTGTGTAGAATTCGAATCTTGAAATCACAATAAAGTGTCCACCATGTATCTTGCACGTTGGGCATCATGCTACTTAAACAAACGACATGAAAATCCCCGATTTGTTGCCAAATAATTGCAAAAGTGATCTGATTCTAAGTTATGATTTTTATTTTTTGTCCGAGGCATAATTCCAATTGCTCTCCTATGAGTCCTATCCAACTCGCAATTGTAATTATTCAGCAGTCTCGAAAAATAATTACGTGGTGATCCAGATTATTCTAACATCACACATTTACATGAGATTCATACAATTAGTCGTGCTTACTATAAAAATGTATGGGGCGAGAGTGATTCAGAGAACTATGTGGCTGTGCTCCGAGGCCACTAAATAATTAGAAAATTGCCACGCTTATGTGAAAAAAAAAAAAAAAAAAAGCAATTGCCACTGTATTGAGTTTCTCTGTTTTCTTAAATAATTGTCGTGGCTTGGGCTTGAGTGCTTCGGTGAAGCCCATGAATAATTGTGCTTCGGGCCTGTTAACGAGTTTTTCTGAGAGTCGTTACCCAATGACGTGGTGAAAAAATGCGGATACAATAAGGCCATCTCTAGTCAAGCACTTGTATATATAAAAATCTTTCGCAAAGTGACACCCAAGACATGTGACCGATTTTGTTTGTTTTTGGAACTTAGTTTAATGGTTCTAAGAAGAAATTCACTTTAATGGGATCTTCTAAAAATACTCCCCTAAAGTATATGTGAGACTCCATTTTAAGTGGCCTCATAACGAAAAAAAAAAAAATAATGGCAGATTCAATGTTATAAATGCAAGCAACTTTCTCTCTATCTCTCTCCTCTTTCTCTCTCCTTAAGTCCCTCCCCAAATTTAGGTAGTCACTTAGGGCACTTTAGGTAGTGAGGGGTGCCACCTAGGATTTTAGGGACCCAAGTTTTGTGCACTAGAGACCATTTTTTGAGGTTTTTCTTAGCTAATTAGTTAGGGCACTTTAGGTAGTGATTTTAGGTAGTGCACTAGAGATGCCCTAAGGGCTCCACGAAATGGGAGGAGGGGATGTTGCGAAATGGGAGGGGGGATGTTTGCTATGCATTTTGCCAAACGTGATTTTTACAACGTGTGTTTGCCCAACGTGATTTTGTGGGACTCATTTTTAGGTTTCATACAATCGATCCGAACCGTTGAATAATTTTAAAATAATTCTTCAAGTGGTCTTGAAAAAAATTAGGCCCATTGGATATTTTTATGTAATTGATATAATTCATTTGATTTTCAATCAAAATTCAGGACTCTGTAGTTTGAAAGAATATTTTAAAAAAGTTATACAATTGTGCGCTCGGTAATCTATTGATCTGAACCATACGTATTGAAGGGCTTCTTGAGAAGAACATCCAGTAAAAAAATTATCTTGTTCGGACATCGATAGGTATCAAAAAATTAAAAATATGACTTTTTTTTTTATACCTATCGATGTCCAATCATGATAATTTTTTTGTTGGATGATCTTCTTAACGAGCCCTATAACACCTATGGTTCAGATCAATGAGTTACTTATCGTAAAATTATATAATTTTTCTTGCAGATTCTTTCAAACAACAGGTCCTGAATTCTGAATGAAAATCAAACAAATTAGATCAATTACGTAAAAATATCCAATGGGCCTGATTTTTTTCAAGACCACTTGAATAATTATTTTAAAATTATTCAACGGTTCGGATCAATTGTGTGGCCCCCGAAAGTGGGTCCCACTAAATTACATTGGGCAAACCAAGCAAAACAACAACATTTTCTATACATTTTCCATTGCACAGCAGCTGCTGTGTAGGTTCTACACAACAGCATCCCCTCCTCCCACGAATTGTGTATCACTCTTTTATTTACCGCACTTCAGGAATTTTTTTTTTTTTTTTTTTTTTTCTTCGAGAGAGCAAGGACTTCATTAAATAAAATTAAATAAATTACAACGATAACACGAAGGCCATATTTGGTAACACTTCCAGTTTTCTGTTTTTTATTTTCTGTTTTCTGAACACCAATTTCTGTTTTTCCTAAAATGGAAGTGAAAACAGAAAACATGTTTGTGTGAACCTATTTCCAAAAAAAATTTGAAAACATGATTGTTATCAATAAAATAAGCCTTTGATTGCTAAAGGGAACCAAAAAAAAAAAAAAAAAAAAAAAACATGAATGGCATGAATTTTGTCTTACGATTTACATACCAGGGGTTTAATAGTCTTTGATTACCTAAATGGACTTTCAAGTTCATGAACAATCCATACAAAATTACATAATCGAGGTGTGGATAGCAATACATGACCAACAACGAAATACACTTTATTGCCTTTGGCTATTAAAGATTTGGCCGGCAATAGAGTTACGAAGTCTAGTCATCTCTCGCAATTGACTAGGGGTGACATTAATTTGTTGCACGGTGTTCCTTTCACGTTGCTCACTCTCGACAATCAAATCCGGTTTGCTATAAAACTTGAACACCGCATCGTCTTTGTCATGCATCCTTATAAAATCGCCTCATTTTTCTTCGACCACACGGACTTATCACCAACGCCTTCCACTTCAACAACATCATCCTCAATCTTGATACTTTCAGTAGCATTGGTAGCCATTTCCTATACATAAATTAACCTAAGACATCGGTGTGCAACTAATTTTCAAATAATATGATTGGAGAAAAAGAACAAAAGGCAGTCAAGAAAAGTGTCCTAGAAAAAATGTGCTTGAACTCCCATTATACTATAACATACTTCTTACGGTTACTCATGAAAATGAAAATGGGAATATGTTCTATCAGGTGGGAGAGAGTTCATGACAACACAAAAATGATGAAGAATCAATCCCGTAGAAGAAAAAAAAATAGGTCATTGCTTGTGCTGCTGTGTGGCTGTTAGTGCTCACAAAGTCCTAAACTTTTTGCTATCATGTTAGCTGAACCACTACTCTTTACACCCAAAAACTATATCCAAATAAATTAGCCAACAAAAAAATAGAAAATGAAAAATCAAAAGAGGAGTACTAATCACAGATAGCAAGTAAGAGTAAGAGTACTAATCACAGATATATATTCCCATTTTGGGGTGGTTCAACTAGCAAATTAGCGAGTACTAATCACAGATATATAAACCCACAATATCACTCACAACCACTAACAAGTTTATTTCTATCAAATACCATTGCAAGTATGACCAAAAAAAGGGAAAACATTCAGATCCCCACAAAAAAGAAGTAGAAAAAAAAAACCCATCAAAAGCATAAAACATACTTACCCAGATGTAGATTCGAAGCACGGTTGTTGGATTCCTGTGCAAAAGCGTACAAAATCACTTCTCAGATGGACGAAGAGAGATATGGTCCATCAAACAACGAAAACAGAGAAATGGACGAAGAGAGAGAGGGGGAGACGACTACAGAGAGAGGGAGAGAGACTAAAGCTCTTCAATGGCTTCTCACTTCTCAGATCTGGATGCAGTTGAGAGTATTCAATGGGATATCAAACCTCACAGGCGAATATATTCGCTGTGTTAGTGACTGTTTCTTTTGAGATGGTAAAAAAAAGCTTTCAAAAACACTCTCACCAAGTTTCGATCACAGGCGGAAGCTGTGTAAGGTGCTATGCACTGTAGCACGCGCTACAGTGCTTTTTTGGCAGCCGGTTTCGGAAAAATATCAAGAAGTGAAAGTGAGGAATTCCTACTTCCTCTACTTTTAGAAATAGTGAAAGTAGAAAGTGCAATTTGAAAGTAAAAGTAGTGAACCAAACAAACTTTCTTCCTTAAATTATGAAAATTTTGAAAATAAAAACTGAAAACTGAAAACAAAAATGTTACCAAACAAGGCCTTCGGAAAAAAAGAAAACAAACAAACGATAAGAGTCGTTGAAAAAAAAGGTCCGATGTTGAAAAACATCATCACTCATAAAATTGGTGTTGAAAAGACCCAACATTGATACCACTGTAGCCACCTCCACTGTTACTAAAGCAGTCAGAATTCAAACATGACTCACTAACAAATTTATAATTTTATAATTTTTGGATTCGTCTCGTATAGATAAATCAATAAACCACGAAAATTTGACGCAAAACTAACAAATGCAATTTTTTTTAATAAAGACAACAAAAAAAACAAGAAAACCAGTTCCACGTTTTTTTGCCAGAACATTAGATGGCGAGGTACATCAATCATTTTGTCATGCAATGTATTTTACTTCCCAAGCGGGTTTGCAAAGACATTTGTCGTGTTGTTCGTAAGTTCTGGTGGGGTTAAAGAAGGAGAGAATAAAATTAACTGGGTTAGTTGGAATAAACTCTGCGATCGAAAATTTGAAGGGGGTCTTGGGTTCCGTGATCTCCACGTGTTCAATCTTGCTTTCCTCGCTAAACAAGGTTGGAGGCTCATACAAGGCCCTCACTCTTTACTCCAACGTCTTTTTAAAGGCAAATATTTTCATAATTCATCCTTTTGGGAGGCAAGTTGCCCCAATTCATCATCATGGGCGTGTAGGAGCATTTTTGCTGGCAAGGATATCCTTAAGAAGGGTTGGCGATGGAATGTAGGAAACGGTTCTTCTATTGACATTTGGAGCGACCCATGGCTTCCTCGTGCTCTCTCTTTCAAAGTGCTTAGTCCCCCACCTCCGCCAGATTCCTTTCATTATCAGGTCCGCTACGTTTCAGATCTTATTGACAGTGACATGCACAGCTGGAACCTACCTCTTATTAAGTTGTTGTTTTTCGGATTGTGATATAGAGTCTGTTACTTCCATTCCAATTAGTTCCCAAGGAATCAGAGACGAAAGTTTATGGCATTATAATAGTAATGGCAATTTTTCAGTGAAGTCAGCATATCATTTGGCTAGATCGAGCGTCTTACCGCGACGTTCTCATGAGCGAGGTGAATCTAGTTCAGGTACTCCCTCAAATTCTTTGTGGAAATATTTATGGTCTCTTTCTATTGCAAGCAAGGTTAAGATGTTTTTGTGGCGCTGCTCCCATAATGCTATTGCGTTGCTCTCTAATTTGTGTCGGAAGAATATCAACATCTCTCCTTATTGCCCAAGGTGTCACTCTAAGTATGAAACCTTAGAACACAGCTTTTTCAATGCAAATTATCGCGTGAAGTATGGTGTGGTTCTCCGTTTGGGTCTGTTGTTTCCGGGTCATGGAATTCGATTCAATTTTCGGAGTGGTGGTTCTCATTCCCCCACACCTCTCAGTCTAGTGAGGATGCTGCCGATATGAGGGCTTTATTTGCCTCTATTTGCTGGTTCTTGTGGAAAGCTTGGAATAAATTACATTTCGATGGTCTGCGGTGGGATAACTCTAGCATTTTGGAGAAAGTTTCAGCCCTATGTTTTGAATTCAAGGAAGCAAACAACTCAAGGTATCGCCATCCCATTTCCTCCAGTCCTACTCTACATTCTAGGTGGCTTTTGCCTCCTGTTGGTTCTATCAAATTCAACGTGGATGGTGCAGTTAGGAGACAAACTGGTCTTGTTGGGGTTGGGATCGTGGCTCGTGATTATTCTAGAATCATTTTGGGGACGACATCCATCCCTTTCTTGGGTTTGTTCTCGCCAAGATCTGTCGAGGCTTTGGCATTTAGAGAAGCTATTGTTCTTGCTGCTAACAAAGGGTTCTCCTCGATTATTGTGAAAGGTGATTTGCTCGAGATTGTTCAAGCTCTTACCCAAGATGGAAAAACATTCTCTGATTATGGCTTTATCCTCTCGGACTGCTTAGAGCTTCTTCTCCCTTTGTTTTCCTCTTGTTCTTTTAAATATGTTAAGTGTTCTTGTAATAGGGAAGTCCATTTGTTGACTAAGAAATCCCTATTGGGTGTAAGATCTGAGACTTGGGGGTCCTGTCCAAGGTTCTGAATCTCGTACCGGACAGGGTACCGGTTTTCTTACTGGTACGGTACGATACCGGTACCGGACTGGTACTGGTACCGGTACCGTTTCGGATTTAGCGTTATTTTCATTATATATAATTATAAATATATTTTTATAGCATATTTTATACACAAACTATATTTTTTTATAGCATATTTCATACAAAATATGTTTTTTTTATATTTTTATAGCATATTTTATGAAAAACATATTTTGTTTGGACCGTTGTGTCTTTTTTTTTTTTTACTTTCGGAATATCAATTGAAGTCTGGACCGTTGGATTGCTTTAGATTGCACGATTGTAACTTGTGTGCGAAACACTTGATAATCCCTTGATATTAACGCCAACTACCGCACATTCATCAGTTTCAACTTTCAAGTTTATCTTTTGTTCTATGTATTACAAACCCAAATTACAGAGTACCCACTGCCCCTCTCTCTCTCCGATCGGAAAGCTCTCTCTCCCCCTCTCTCTCTTCGATCTCACAACTCTCTCACACAAACTCTCTATACCTCTAAACTCTTCATTCTTCATCTTCCCTCTCACAAATCTTTCACACAATTTCTAGCAATCGGAGGTCCGGCTCACACGCCGATTGGAGGTCCGGTAATTTCCTTTTTTTTATCACAAATCTTTCACACAATAGCTCACAAAGTGATCGAACGTCCGGCGTCGCCATTCTCTCTCTCTCTCTCTCTCTCTCGCCTCCATCCTTCAAAATCTCAGACGGTGCTCTGCAATTTTCCGGACAAAACTTCCGAAGTGCATCTCGTTTTATTTCATTGGACATTTTGATTTTTCAGGATCAAGCTTTATCGATTCGATAAGGAAGGCAATCAGTGGAAGGGACGAAATTATAGGTGGTGAAGCAGTACCGTTTATAAAATCAAGTCCGTGTCAAAATCGAAGATTGAAAGTGATGATTCGAGATTATTCACAACCCATCTGGCAAACCATCTCGGTTTGTCCCTCATTTCTTATCTAATTCTTGCGATTTTTTTGATGTTAGGCCTTCGGACCATGTTATTTCTTTTGAATAAAATCCTCTATTTTTCCGTGAAAAAAAAAGGTGCAGAAATCATTTCCATCGCATTTTTATTTCCCAAACCCCTTTCTCTCTCACTCTCGGACTCGAACACACATACCCTCAACTAAACCCTATCTCATCTCTCCAATGGCAACCCCCGATCCTAAACACAGAGAAGCGGAGGAAACCACTGCCAGAGGAGATGAAGACACCGGAGCACAGGCCGATCACAGAGAAGCGGAAGAAACCACCGCCGGAAACGATGAAGACACCGGAGCACAGATCGCCCCAATCGTAAAGCTAGAAGAGGTCGCCATCACCACCGGCGAAGAAGAAGAAGACGCCATTGTCGATCTGTACTCTCTATCCCACACACACTCGTCAATCTCTACGGTTTCTGTAATCTTCAACATTCCGATGTGATTTTGTTTTATTTCTGTGGACATTTTTATTTTTCAGGAAAGCCAAGCTTTATCGATTCGATAAGGAAGGCAATCAGTGGAAGGAGAGAGGCGCTGGTACGGTGAAGCTGTTATGATCCAGTGCAAGGTATGGGACTTGTCTCACATTGGGAGTATGGGCTCCTGGTGGGGGGTTTATAAGTCCCTGGGCACCCTTCCCCCTTGAGCTAGCTTTTGGGGGCGAGTTCTACCCAAGGGCTTGTAACATTGGTATCAGAGCAGGTCCCTCCTTGGAAGAGGCCGCCACGGGTGTTGTCGGAGGTGCCGGAAGGGCGACCTGCCGCCGTGGACGTCGGCTCTGAAGGGGTTGGGTTTGTTATGATCCAGTGCAAGGTATGAGACTTGTCCCACATCGGGAGTATGGGCTCCTGGTGGGGGTTTATAAGTCCCTGGGCACCCTTCCCCCTTGAGCTAGCTTTTGAGGGCGAGTTCTACCCAAGGGCTTGTAACAGAAGCTTTTGAAGCACAGAGAGACTGGAAAAGTCCGTCTCGTCATGCGGCAATCGAAGACCCTCAAGATCTGCGCAAACCATCTCGGTTTGTTTCCTTCTTTTTCGCTTCCCATTATTGCGATTTTTTGTGCCCTAATTTACTTCTGTTTCATGGTTTGGTTTGTGCGGGATCTAAGCTACACAATGCTGGTGTGCATGCTTGGAAATTATCTGAACATAGAGGCACAACCACCAACCACAATTGTCTCGCATGCATGTAGGCTCAGCCCTGTGTACAGGCCCGGCTGAGTACGCAGCCATGGTCTGGGGCCCACCAAATTTAGCCCCAAATTGGAACACTAGAATGATTTTACTTTTAAAATATTTATTCTATGCTGCACAATTGGTCGTGGTTTATTTGATCTTTCTCTTATTGACTAGGCCTCCCAAATAGCCACCTCCTAGTCGCCCATCAAGTTTGCTCTTCCCTATTTCGCCGAGCATTGAGGGCGTTGTTGAGAACTGAAAGTGTCCTCAATGTCCATCTGTTTTTGTGCCTTGAGAATCAATTCAACGATGGTTAATCTGAAACATACTCTGCCTTGTTCTATTTGATGTTCAAGAGGTATGTTGTTGAACCAAATTTTGGCTACCCTTTTAAGGGTTGAAGGGAAGGCTTGGCTCATGGTTTTGTTCAGGACATCCTAGAGTTGCATGAGAGACTTATATGTCTCCAGGTGATTCAAGGAATCTTTGCTCCCGTCTAAGTTGTCAATGTCGCGCATTCAATACTTGCGGGACAGAGGTTTCATCATAACCTCTGGAGTGAACACAGATATATCTTTTGCACCAACTCCTCTACAGTGTTGGTGCTTTGGCTTTCATCTACCAAGCTTGTCCATCTTGCCAGGTTTCTAGCGCTTTATTCCGATCATCTCGGTAGACATTAGCCACCGTTTTCTCCAGAGGCTGATCAAGCTGTCTTCTACGCCTGGAAGGACACTCTGGTCATGCCTGTTGACCCAACTTGCCTCCTGGCTGTTTATGACGCCTAGGTCGTCCTTCTGGCCTTTGTTTGCTGTCAACACCTCACTGGCAATGGTAGAGGTGGAGGCGGTTTTAGTTAGTGCTGCAAGGGGGTTAGGTTATGCTATATAAGCTGTTGCTTTCTCTAGGCCAATGTTTGAACTTGGTTCTACTGTGCTTGGAATTGTTCCGGGCCAACTCTGAGATGACCTTCTTCCGGAGCTGGAGGTAATGGTTTTCCATCCAGCTATCTCCATCGTGTGGTGGTCCTCTACCATGATTCCAACATTCTGGCCTCCGTTGTTCTGGCCATGATTGTTTGGGCTTGTGAGGCCGTAATCTAATTCAAACCATACACCGTTTTACCATAAATGGGATTTGAGAAATGTTCCCACAACCAGCGCCAACTAATGAAGCGGTTTTGGACACTTTGACTATCTGACCTAGAAAGAAATTTAAGGACAATGGTATGTTGTCATCCAACACCCCTGTGATAGCCAAGTGAGTCGACTTTGTAAAGTGTCGGGAGTGGGATCCCCTTAGGATTAGGATTAGGTGTATCGGGAATGGGATCCCCTTAGGATTAGGTCCTGTACTTTTAGGTATCGAGGACCGTATGGAAAGTTGATCTTTGTGTGCGCGTGCCAATAGCTATGGCATTCCCACTCCTTTTAGGAGAGCTTGTCATATTGTGTTTAGGACATGGTATGGTCATTCCCCTATGGATTAAGGCTAGGATATGTCCTAAACCACATGGAGGCTAGGATATGTCCTAAACCACATGGGAACCCCTTAGGGCGGTGGGCTAACGATCCTATCATTTTTCCTTGTCGCCCTCCCATTTATGGCTGTGTTGACATGCATGTGCCTGAGTAGGGCAGTCGTTTCGGTAGTCGGTCTTTATACTCATCAAATTTCTTTTCGTTTTTGCACTCACTCACGCATGGAGTATGATCGTCATTTCCTGTTTTTTAACAACCAAAGAAAAAAAAAAAGCCAAACTTCATGATTAGCCTGTATTTCACTGACCTTGAGTTTTTGTGCATTAGCATGTGGTAGGGTAGCTAGATCTGACAGTTTTATCAGATGCACCTAAATGTAGTCCTATTGCTCTTTCGGATGGTGTTGGTTGTTATTCCCATTGACATTTCAGCTTCGTTATTGTATGTACCTATATCCCCAGATCACGAAATCTTTATGAAAATGGTTCAAGAGGTAGCTGAATGAAATGTAGATGAAAACAAAGATGCATTTGTGGCTGCTGTGCTGCTTGAGAACTTGAGCGTTGAAGATGAGGATGAGGAACCTGCTTCTTCAACTTGAGGGAGACTTCTGTTTCAATACCATCTCATTGTTCCTGTTGACCTGGTGAGTATATTAGTCGGTTTTTTTTTTTACCACCCATTTCCTGGTATATTCTACCTGGGTCTATAGTTTCTGATTAATGGGTTGGAATGACATGGATTTGCTTTCCCACATTATCTGAGTCTTGGTGAATATCTGGGTCCTGTTTTGGTCATCTGTTGAGTATATTTGTTGGGCTTTTTTTACCATCCTTTTCCTGGTATATTCTTCCCGGTTCGATAGTTTTTGATTAATGGGTCGGAACGGCGTGGATTTGCTATAGCACATTAGTGGAGTCTTGGTCAATATCTGGGTCATGTTTCTAAGTCATGGTTTTATTCTTAATTTTCCCCCCTCTTATGTTACCTGTATTTTAATTTGCTGTAAGTTGCTTGTGAAGTCATGATTTTTTTTTTTTTTGGAGAAGTCCATTTTACCCCCTTGTGGTTTGACTTGCAAAATTAATTTTATTCGACCAAGTAGTTACTGATTTTTGCTCAATTTGATTATTTTGCAAAAAAACCATGTGGTTTATGGACTAAACTCATAATCTCCATTAATAGATTAAATAAAATGACTAAAATACCTCTCCTCCCATACTATTCTCCCCCATCTTTTCACAGTCCCATTCTATCCACACCATAACCGGTAGAAGCATTTCTTCCCTGTTCATAACATAAACCAAAAAATTAAAATTAATATATTGCCAATTTCATAAAATATGTATAGAGTTTCTTCCATTTTCTCCACCAATTTCATCAATTTTTTTTCTTTGCTTGGTTTTGCACTTACATATGCAGTAGATATCTTGAAAGGAGGTCTGAAAAAAAGCAAACAATTGGACTGATTTGGCCATTGCAAACGTCATACGACTCATACTTCTCCCTCATTTTATCAGTTCAAGTCAAACCCATTTTGATTTTGACTTGGGAATCACCGAACCAAGTGGAATCAAAGTTTAGTTTGGATTTGAATTAGGATAGGATTAACATTTATGTAGTGGTTTACCTGTATGTATAATCTCATCTATATCATAGTCATATATAATTACATACATAATTATATACATTAGCCAATGTAAATTGTAGATCTTTGGGGTGGTTTGTTTTTCCATTCCCGGTTTTGCCCTCATCTTCCTCTTCATTTCCAGTCTTGCCACCCCAAAGAAATACAGACGTGCACAGTTAATATTCAAGAAATAGAGACGGCACAATTTCCAGTCTTCCAAAAATATCTTCAAAGAGGGTTTCGATTTTGTTGCTTTGGTCGAAGCTTACAGAAGATCAATCCCCTCTCCTCTCAAATCTCAATCGCTGCCGACGTCAGAGGACGACGTTGGCCGATCGCTCAAATCTCGATCGCACATCGCTCATCTTCATCAACAAAATCAGCAGAATCAGAATGGTCAACTCCATCCGTACAAGAATCTGCAGCCAGCGGTTTTTAGAGATTGCTTACTACCCATGTGTCTAGCTTTGAATTCACGATTGTATCCAAGGTTCTTTTATCTTCTTGCATAATCCTGGTTTGTCTCTTCTTTTCTTGTTTGGGTTGACTTCATTCCATTTGGGTACCACTTAACAGGGTTTTTATTATCAATCGCCAAGTATGCAAAAGAAAAAAAAAGGTAAAAAAAAAAAAAAAAAGGGGTCAGATTTAGTTTTTGTGGATCAGTTGTAATTTGGTTCTTCTCTTACCTCGTAACAGTGTGCGAAGGATGGAAAATGATGATAACATGATTCTGTGTCATTGACTCTATTTTTCTTGTTTGGGTTGGCTTCATTCCATTTGGGCACCATTCGACTAGGTTGTTAGATGTGGCTCTTAGCCCATCTTGTCGTACCCCTTTAGTTGTTAACCCACTAATTCCCCTCTAAACCCCCACTGACAAATACAATGTTGGCCAAAATAAGAAAAAAAGACAAAAACTAGGTTGTTCTTATGCTGAAGTTCGAGGAATACGGAAGGAAAGAAAATTATGTGTTAATTTTTAGTTTTCGTGGGTCTTTTGTTGTTAAGTTTGGCTCCTAACGTTGGTGACAGTTTTGGTTTACATTACCAAGAAGCAAAAATGATTATAGGCCTATTCTGTTTCGTTTGTGTGCGCTCTTCCTGATAGGATGTTATGCTCAATTTCCAAGAATGTGGAAGAAAACAAAAGCAGCTTATCTGTTGCACTTGGTTTTTGTGGGTCTTTTGTTATTTGGTTTGGCTCGCAACAGTGGTGAGAAGTTTTGGTTTACTTTCCAAGAAGCAGAAATGATGATGGGATTATTCTGTCGAAGTGTGTGCTTTGGAAGTGAAAAAAATAAGTACTGTCTCAAGTCTTGTAGGTATCAGGTTAAACAGTCCACACAATTTTGCAGTTTCCGTTCTTTAGGTAGTCTTTGCTAAAATATTGGTATCAAAAGCACACGTAGTACTTCCGAAGTATTAGGAAAAACAGCTGCTAATTAATGGTAGTCATCTATCGATTCTTGACTCTTTTATACTTGCTCTCCTGCCTATTACTCTATTACTGGGAGAGTTACTGTGGACCCTGTTGAGAAAAAAGGTTAGTTTCATAGCTCATTAGCATGGCGATGTCTGTAATAATATGTAATAAACCACGGAAGGGGATATTTGGTTCACGTTACCTTGAAGAAGTACAACTGCAACCAAGCTTTGTATATATGTAATCTATTTTGATGTATGAGAGATTCTGGAATAAAGATTAGGAATGAAGGTGATAGTTACTTTTGGCATTTAAATTGTTATTCCACTGCTCAATCAGTAAGCTATACAAAGATATGACGAATATTTTCTGAAACGGGAAGTATAACTACTTTATGTTCCTATAAATGTGCACAAGTTATTGTTCTGCGAAGTCTTTTTGTGCGCTCCAGTTTTCATATATCGAATATTGAAATGGTTCTTCATCTATCATAATCGACTATGTTATCTGTTCCAACTTGTAGGGTATTTGTGGCAGGAGCAGTTGCTTTCGGATAACCAATTACAAGAACTCAAGCCAGAATGAGCCAGAGATAGTGTAAGTAGAGTTTGACTACTGCAATTTGCAAGTGCTGAGGTCCCCCCAATCCTGGAATCTCCGGCCATCACCAGTTTAGTGTTCGACCATTGTGACGTCATTGTTTGGCACCGACTCAGCAATTCACCCATGGCTTGTGCAAGGAAGGAGAAAATTAAGACAGCTTGCTTTTAACTCATAGTCTAAGGGCATTTAGTCTTCATCTTGGGAGACAATGCTCTACTGGATGAGTATTTGCAACCTACGGGAAACGGGGGCCCTGTAGTGTAGTGATCCCCATCCGGCCGTCCATCTTGGCACCGACGGCTCGGATTTAATCCAAACTCCAAATGATCTGAGCCGTTCATTGTTTGGATTAAAATCCAAGCGTTCATTGCCGAGATGGACGGCCGGATGGGTTCACTACAACCCTGTAGTGAGCCCCTCACTACAGGGACCCCGTACCCCAACCTACGCGCGTGTAGTACACATACTGCTAGTATGGACTGAAAATTAAGCGGTGTAGTTTAGTCCAAACCATATGGTAGTTATCTGGTTAAGGGGGTAAACTGCACCCGACCCAAACCACAAGGGGGTAAAATGGACTTTACCCTTTTTTTTCGTGATGACTTTGTCCAGTCATGATTGTAAGGATGTATACTGAATCAACAATAGATGTTATAGATACATGTGGGATATTTATAATTATATGTTTCGCCTATTTCTTTTCATTCGTTACTTTTATACTACTGATGCTAGTGCAGAGTTTACGCTCTCGGGTACCATTCTATGAAACTATATTAATCTCTGTACGTGTAACCTTCGCATTTGGTCACGATCCATCACAATTGCTTATTTTCTGAAATCTCTCAAATTACGCTTTGACGATCAAACCTTTGATTTGCCTCATATTTGAGGTGTTACAAAATGAAATACCTAAAGAGAGATGAACTATGGAATTGCAGGTTGTAAACGTTAAGCAGAGAGAAAGCGGGGAGAGAGTGGATATTAGCAGAGAGGTTAAGGAGCTGCACTGTTACTCTAACGACGAAGTTCTGGGTTTGTTTTAAGCTCCGTTTGTTTCGACGTAACGAGTTCTGGGTTTGTTTTAAGCTCCGTTTGTTTCGACGTAAACTGTTTTACAATGAAAAATAATTTTGCAGAAACTTTTTTTTGGCGTTGATTGATACTTGAAAAATATAACACCGAAAAATATTTTTGAGTTGCATACAATCAGTGATATGAAAGAATTATGAATATTGTGTGTGTGTAATAACGTTACTTTTTAAGTGTGTTTCCAGTTGCACATAGAGAGAAAAAAACAGAGAGAGTTCTTGTTTAGTGTGTTATGCAATGTTGGAGAATACATGTGCACGTCTTGCAAAAACAACTTACGAATTTTTTTGAGAGTGAAACGTTTTGCGCTGGATGGGTTAACCTATCATATGAATCCAATCAAACACCGGAAATTGTATAAAACATTTTGATTTCGAATCTAGGTGCAAATAATCACCAATTTGATTTCCAAATCCCGGTAAATTCTATTCGACGCAACATCATAATACTAAATTAAGAGTATCTTGATCCTCAAAATCGATAACCACGCCTTGCTCTTTTTGTGTTCTTGAAAGCAACCCACACCAAAACGTTTGTAAGCTCTCTCTATCAAACCTTTCCTAGACTTGAACGATTAGTACAAGCCCTAAAATCTTACCAATTTCATATGGCCAGACCCTTTACTCAAAGTAGTGGTTACAGCACAGTAATTGATGCATTAAAATGGTTGATAAAGATAGCACACTCAACCACATCCACAGCTTCCAATCTCTCTCATATGCTTCCAGCAAAGCCGGCTCTCGGCTGAAGCCCGTAAAGCAACCGCGTTAAGCCTCCAAATTTTGTCTAATTTTTTTTTCCTTTAAAAAGTTCGCTTTAAGCCTCAAGAAACTCAGAGCCGGCCCTGGCTTCCAGTTCCTGCCAATGATTCACTATGATGTAATGTACAATGTGGTAGCAGCAATTATTCAGAGTACTGCTGGTATACAAAAAGGGTTTAGGAGATTTAGTGGTTAGGATACCTCTATGACCAATAAACTTCTAATAAGAGACGTTTATTTAAGTTTTCGTGTAGGCCTAGGGATATTTTTGACTTTCCGGACAAAATTTTGACCGATCTGAACCGCTCAATGTTTTAAGGTCCTCGCGAGGAATTTCCAGAAAAAAATACCAAGAAGGGCTTAATCTGATCAGTTTTTGATAAAAACTATACATATATTTTATTTTTTTATCCGAAGGATATTGCAAAGCAAACCAACAATGTCAAATTCTAAAGTATAAAATTTTTCCAACTTTTTTGTATCAAATTAAACATCTCGATTAGTAGTTTAATTTGGTGCAAAACAATTAAAAAATTATGCACAAAAGTACTTCATTTTTTTATCCGAAGGAAATCGCAAGAGTTCGTAAAGCATTTAAAATGCAATTCGGTTTCTTTTTAAAAACAGTAATCACAAACTGGGGGTAAGGGGAGGGGTATAAGGGAGGGTACGGGGGTAATTTCGTAGGGGGTATGAGGGGGTATAAATTAGTAATTGAAGATAATCTCTATATTAGCGAGGGGGAAGCGGTACAAAGGGGTATTAAAAGGGTAGGGGTATTACCTCATCCGAGTTCCCTTTTTTTTGCCAAACCATGGATTAAACGGTGGGACCGGGATAAGGAGTGAGGGTATAACTTAGTACCCCTTCTTATATCACAGCCAATCAGGGCCTAAGGTTTTCCTTACTTTTTCTTGCAAAAAGAACAACTCTGATAGAGGACGAAGTATTTGGTTTGTAGTCTTTTATTTTTCACGGAGAGACTACTATTTGTTACTGTCTTATTTGAGAGACCAAACTATAATATTTTCATGAATAATACCAGTTGGGAAAGACTAATTTTTTTGGTCTATTTGTCGTCTTATATTAAATTTTTTTCAAATCTGATATGTATTTTTATACTTTTTCAATTCCTTTTGTTGAGACAACAATTTGATCAAAATCTAATAGCTACAAAGGCCAGTGGCGGAGCCACTTGAGGTCTAGTGTGGGCACATGCCCACACTGACTTCTTGCTGTATTTTTTTTTTTTTCCAGTTTTTCATTTTTCTTATAAATTGATTTCTTAAAGTATTCTTTGTTTAATTATTCTATTAGATTTTGTATATCATTTCATTCTTTACTTTTCATCTCAAATATTACAACAATTCTCATACATTGGCGCAATGAGATGTCAAAAAAATAGCCACCACTAGCCATCTGCAACTCTCCAATGTGTAATATCCAAATTCATAAGTGGCTAAATCATGGATTATAATTTATTAATTGTAACGGAAGACGAATTTGAAGGTTTAGGGATAAATTTAGAAGAAAAGTATTAATTGGGTCTAATCGTATAAAAAAATGCTGAATATTAACATTCTAGTTATTGTGTATTTAATTTGCTACTTCAAACAATTGATTTGTTTGCACAACATGTGAAATTAATTACACATTTCTAGTAAATATGTTAGCTTTTTTAATATCTTTAGCACAAAACGTTCTTTTAATATTTTGACATTGCTTACGACAATTTTTTTTTTTTGAAGTGCGTTTAAAGGTGCCCCCACTATCGCTAATTCCTGGCTACGCCACTGACAAAGGCCATTCCCAAAAAAAAAAACCTAAAAGTTAGGCCAAACTATCTTAAAGGTCTCCTGTCTTAAAGCCTAAAGGTCTCTTTGGCAATACAAATGCATGATTTGGTCAACAAATTTACTCTATCCTCTAATATTCTTTGATCTTTTCTTTCTCACCAACTAGATGCAACCGATAAGAGGATATATACCCCTGTTATTGATGCTAGAATCCCACCTTATTCATAAAAACGGATTTACCCTTCAGTCTTCATATCATATTTATCCATCTAAATGCACACGGTGATTGGGTTTGTAGGAAAATGCTAAGTATCCCGATAGATTACCCCGAAAATTATACCGAAAGTGAAATCAGTTGTTCAAATAAATATTCAAGTGAATCCGAACCAATAATTATACTTTTGGGGTAATTTCTGAAACACGGAGTACCTTTTTTAGCATTGCTCGGATTTGTAGGGTCTAAATCATTTCCCAAGTACCAATTCCCTTGTGGTCCAAAGGCTCCAAACTCACCTTTATTGTGGGTTGTGGCCCATCCCAACCAATATATCTGCGTTTTAATAATGGAATGACAGTTGGGTCCATCTCCCTTTTTCTCTTGACCATAGGTTCTTCCTTCACCTTCACCTTCACCTTCACCTTCACCTTGATTGATGGTTTAATGGGTGCGATATACATGTCAAACTTTGAAGATCTTTGAGAAAACAAAATGCTAGTCCATTGGAGAAAGAGGGAAAAAGGTATGAAGTGGATTTATGTGTACCCATGAAACAAAATTAAAAAAGAACAAAATCAAGATTTGTATGAAGAGGACGCAAGATTGGACTTACTAGGAGACCGAACCACATGTATTCCTACATTATTAAAAATATATTGCATAGTCCCTAGATAAGCCCGGTGAAGACACAAAATTGTGTGTATATACTTAATTGTTATTTAATTTTACACGCCCAATCAAAAAAAGGTTGATAAATTGAAATTTCAAGAAGTTTTTTTCCACACATGTGAGAATTTTAAGAATTTTTATGCACTCGAACTTACAGGGGCTAATCCCATAAAACTTTTTAAAGTTAACCTTAAAAACTAATATTAATGATTCGAATATTTGGAGTTGTGCAGGGGCCCGGGAACCCACCCCTTTATGTCTATTCGCATATTCATTTTGTATACGCAAGAAAGAAAGATTGTCAAATTTAGAGGGCCTGCGTGCAATTTCTGTGGAATATAAGGGTTTTAAGTGGATGCAATTCCTTTAATGATTAAACATGAAATGTGATATAATGTGTAAACTAGAAAGTCTAATGGCCTTTGGATTGTATATCTAAAAACAAGAAAATACAAATGAGATTTTTGGAAAGTTTGGTCCATCAATAAATAATCTTGAAGTGGGCTGTGTGCTTTGTTGAAGAATCAAATAATGGAATTGCATGTGGCTGTGCTAATTAAGGCCATTTCATTTTTTTGTGATCTTTAAACTGTTTTTTCACCCCTTGCATCTAGTTTTCATGACAAAGCAGTAGGTATTAAGTAGGTTAAGATCCAAAGAATGGTAGTTGATTACCTACTTTTGGTAAATTGAATTTCAATATTTTCTCAGAGTTTGTTTATCTTATAAATCTTTCTCGTTAGATGAAAATGTGAGAAAACAAGCGAAAACTATATTCATCCGTTCTCAATTGTTGATCTATAGGGAATCACTGATATAGTCTTAATCGACATCTATTACCAAATCCTACTTGAGGATCCAATTTAGCTCCATTAGATTTCTCCTTTTAAGCTATGGAAAGCATAAATAAAAATAAATTAGATGAGAATATTTTTAAATTTTTTAAAAAAGTATTACCCACAAAGAGTTAAAAAAAGAGAGTAAAGGTTGCCTAGCAACTATCTATAAAATACATGAAAGAAATTTTTAAAAAAATGAAAAAGTCATACCCAGCTTAATTTCGTTCTCTTGGCATAGAAGTTGTTACAAGTTATTTATGTTCTTGCACATTGTTCGGAGTGAGATTTTGATTTTGAAAATGTAAAGTGAGAGAGAATTGGAATGTGTGAGAGAGTTGGATTTATAAATTTAAAAACCATCTATCTCAGTCGTAGGATTTATTGGGACAATTGTAAACCATTGAATTTATGTTTAAATTTGAAAACTAAGCTGTTGGAGTATTATATAGATTTTGGTACGTTTAATTGTACCAAAAAAATGCCCATTCTTAAAAATTAATAGACAAAAAATCGTAATTTTACTCTTTTACCCTTTTCTCTTCAAACCAATGAAAGTAAAAGAGAAAAAAAAATCTCAAAATTTAATAATGACTGCCCCTTTCTTTCTCAAGGATAATAGAATGATGTCTCCATAATCAGGGGGTGTTCCACTAACTCAGTTTTTTGAAAAAATTGGTTTTTCACGGTTTTTTATGTGATGTGTTGTGAGAGAATGACCTGTCTCGGTGTTTGGAAAAAACAGTTTTTTGTTAGTGGAACACCCCCTCAATCGATGTCCCTTGACACGTGATAGTTTCAAGGGGTGATAGTGTTATTTTCAAATACTCTGAGGGTTTCGATGTGATTTATCCATCCATGTTGTCATTTTCTCCGGTCGACATATAAATCCGTTAAACCTTGTGGAATCACAAATTACTGAATCCGGGGGTACCGCGCACCCGGCACCCCTCGGCCATACGATCATGTTTGGTCGAATGTATTTTAATATTTTATTGGTAATAATAAATAAAAATTTCCGAACACATCCGGGCCATTCAAAGCATGATCGGACGACCGAGGAGTGTACACCACTCCAAATTACTACTTTACTACTCCGAAATATAAATGCAAATCAGCTGCACAAATGGTAGTCTTTATGATGATTAGATTTTCAGTGCAATGAAAAAGAACGTTTCGTAAGTTTTGATTTTTTCTTTTTCTTCATCACTATAGTAAAAAGATTTCCTTAGCTCATGGCACAACAAGGGGGTGTCTGAGTCCCTGCACAACTCTAAATATTCTCACTATATATATAGTAGTTTTTAGGTTAATTTGGCAAAGTTTTATAGAATCGGCCGTGCAAGTTCATTGAATGAAAAATAAATTTATAAAGTTACTATATATGTTTGAAAAATCCCCTAAAACTTTTAGTTATCAACCATTTTATGTTATGGGTATTAAATTAAATGAAGAGAATCTCTATATACACCTTCTGAAAACTAAAACTAACAAGTAATACATATATTATACTATACTTCTTCCGTCCTAAATTGTTGGTTCGGATTTTTATGTAATTTTTAAATTGTTCATATGTTTCAATATATAATGTATTTTATGTGCAATATAGATCTTATTTGATAGATCTCAATTAGTTTAATTATACAAAGTTTTTAGTATCTTTAAAAATATTATAGTTTGAAAGACATGAACATGTCAAAATTGCATCGAAATCCTAACAAGACAAACAATTTGGGACAAGGTGAGTATATTTTTTGTTACTAATGTAGATACACATGTAGTTAGGGAATTGGGAATCCTGTAGTTCAGAACCTCGCTCACTACAAATTCTGCGTTCACCACTATGCATATATAGCCCATGGCTATATACAACATTCTATAGAGAGAGAGAGAGAGAGAGAGAGAGGAGCATTGAATGCATTTCTGCAACTTCTTTGCTCACACACCCAACTTGCCTGTCACTTCCTACATTCTCTGATTTTCTCACTCTTTTTAAACTTTGACTCATTGGCTTCCCTTCCTCACCATTCCCCTCTCTTTCTTGCCTCTAAAATTTCTGCTTCTCAAGTCCTCCTCCAACAATGAAACCAATACCTTCTATAGAATCTGCAGAAAATGGGATTTCTCAACAGGTACCTCTTTCTTGTCCTTCCTATTTTTTAATAGTGGTCTTGCAATTTATGAAATTATTTGTTTTTATGAATATACTTTGATTTCTGGGTTCCCGTTGAGTGTCCTTGGGGGATCATTTCCGTATTAAGTTTTCTAATAGTTGGATTCTTTGCGAGGGTTTCGTATTACTGGACAAAGGGTGTGCTGAAATGTCCAAGAACAAGGGACCTGTGACAACTGTACAGAACTAAGCAATGCTAGGAAGATAACTTTAGAATACAGTTTTTTTTTTCTTAAAAAAATAAAATAATGCAGGGTGTCGAGGCCAGCTTGTGCGCACCTCGGACGAATCCTACAGCCCCTTCCACAGAAACACGCTTACGCTTGGGGGTGAGGTGGCCCCAAGAGTTGTTGGTAGAGTGAATCGAACCTGAGACCTTAGATGGGAGCAAACCCATATGTCTCAGGCCAAGACCACTTGGCCAACCCTTGGGGTTAGAATACAGCTCCCTGCGCCCAGAAATGATTCGATGCACATGGGCAAGAAAGGCTCCGGCCAAAGTTGTGTTGTAAAGTTGAGTTCTTAGATTTCTGAAAGAATCATTATGGGGAAGAACAAGCGTGTTGAAAAATACTTCCCTAATGTAAGGGGTGGGATATTATGCACGCAGTGACCAATTGAAATTTGACCATGAAATTAGAGGATTTGGTGTTTAGCTTTACGCACTTGATTACAAAGGAAAACAGCTGCAGTTGAGTTAGTGTTTTTATTGTAGGAATGTGCACAAGATATTCAATATTGAGGCCCACGAAGAGTAAATATAATGGCAAATTACTAAATCAAATCAGTCTGATTTGATTCCCAATGCTGCCTTCCTTTCTTCCCAAGAAGCAGAATCAATGCATTATCTTTGAATGTCCCTTCAGTCTGTTTTTTCCCCTTTTGTAATGTTGATACAGTTGTTTCCTTCGTCAGAATTCGAAGAAGATGCCACGTTCCACAATGCTTATATTAGCTTATCAGAGTCTTGGAGTGGTTTATGGTGATCTCAGTACCTCTCCTCTATATGTTTACAAAACCACTTTCTCTGGGAAACTTAGCCTCCACGAGGATGATGAGGAGATATACGGGGTGCTTTCCTTTATCTTCTGGACATTTACTCTCATTGCTCTCTTCAAATACATCTTCATTGTGATGTCGGCCAATGACAATGGTGAAGGTACATTTAGTCCTTTCATGACTTTATCTACAGCTTAACTGAGGACAAACGAGTAATAGCGAGCAAATTGTTGGTAATTCTGCAATGCAAGTGCAAATTGTTGAGAAACATGCTAATTAACATATGTGAGACAGTATTATCCGTCAGTAAACTATTCCGGGCAGATTTGGAGCTTAGCTGAGCGTACATACAAGTGGATTGTATGGCATCTTTTTCTTCTCTTTTCATTTTGGATTATTTTTAGAGCTACTCTCCTTTCTCCTTTCTTGTTGATTTTTGTTTATTCTGCTATCGAGTAATATCTTTCACACAGATAGATGGTATAGTATTTGGTTCTATTTAAATTAGTATTTAGTTTTAGGTATGTAAAAATATCTAAAAAAAAGAAAAGAACTAGTATGCTGCTTACAGTTCCTTTACTACAATTGTTTTTTTCCCCAACTTGTAAGCTGAAGACTCCCGTCAGTGAATTGAATTGTAAGACGTTCCATGTGCTCATTTATTCAGAGCCAATCTTATGCAATTTGGAGAAAGGAAGGAGTATGTTTGTCCATGTCAACTTTGCCTTTCTATTGCAGGTGGCACCTTTGCTTTGTACTCTCTACTGTGTCGACATGCAAGACTTAGCATTCTACCCAATCAACAAGAAATCGATGAGAAGCTGTCTGAATATGCCGTGGAAGGATCAGCAGAAACACGTCAGAGTTCTGTTCTGAAGTCGTTCTTTGAGAAGCACCCGAAGTGTTGTAAGGTTCTATTGGTTTTTGTTTTGCTGGGAACATGTATGACAATTGGTGACGGTGTACTCACTCCTGCAATATCAGGTAGCGTTATACTTTGGAATCTTGTACGTTCGTTGGTCCTTGATTCCCACCATTCTTAAATCAACACAGTGGGGTATAGGGTGTGAGGATAGGATTAGAATCTTAGCCATTTTCGATGTCCTGATGAAGTTGTAAATTTCAGCTAAAACCTTTTGTTTCTCCTATTAAACTGGCTATCTTTAATTCTTTATTAGATATTGGTAATGGATATGAGATCATTATAGATTTGGGCACTGCTATAAGAGATTGACATGTTCTGTTTCAGTTCTTTCTGCAGTTTCAGGTGTAAAACTTAAATTCACGGGACTTCATGAAAGTGAGTTTCATTCTCCTTTGCTACAGTTTAAGATGTTCAACAGTTGAGTATTTTCCAATATCTGATAAAGCAATTACTTGATTTTTCCAGACTATATTGTTACGATCTCATGTGTCATTTTGGTGGGGCTTTTCTCTCTTCAGCATCATGGAACACATAAAGTTGCCTTCATATTTGCTCCAATTGTCACCATATGGCTTCTTTGCATTGGCGGCATTGGGATATATAACATTATCAAGTGGAATCTGCACATATTTTATGCACTTTCCCCCGTTTACATGTTTAAGTTCCTCAGAAGCACAGGCATTGAAGGGTGGGTATCCTTGGGGGGAGTGGTTCTCTCAATTACAGGTACCTCATTCCATTCTTCTGCAACATTCTTAATGCGTAATCGCTAATGAATAAATATCCTCGTTTTTCAAATATTTCGATCTCAGGTGTGGAGGCAATGTTCGCTAATTTGGGCCATTTCTCCACTTTGTCAATTAAGGTATTTTGCACTACAAAATTTTAACGGTCTACACTTCAAATTTGAAAAGAGATCCTGCAGTGTAAGTTTATTTTACATGTAATGTTTGTGTTTTTGGTATTTTGCATTCATATTGCAGGTAGCCTTCAGTTTTATTGTATATCCGTGTTTGGTTCTTGCATATTTGGGTGAGGCTGCATTCCTTTCTAGACACCATGAAGATATCCAGAGAAGTTTCTATAAGGCGATACCAGGCAAGAATATATTGGGATACCCACACACCAGTACATAATCATGAATATATCAATCTTATCGCTCATAATATCTCTCGTGCAGAACCAATATTCTGGCCAGTGTTCATAGTGGCCACTTGTGCAGCTGTGATAGGGAGCCAAGCTGTGATATCTGCCACTTTCTCCATTATAAGCCAGTGCTGTGCATTGAGTTGTTTTCCCCACGTGAAAATAGTTCATACTTCAAGTAAAATATATGGACAAATATACATTCCAGAGGTGAATTGGATGTTAATGTGCCTCTGTTTAGCTGTGACTATCGGATTAAGGGACTCAAACATGATTGGTCATGCATACGGTATGTATTTATACATTATATTTAAAAACTTTAGGCCTTCCTTTTGTGTTCATTTTCTAACTAGAGTGGATTTGTTTTGCTGAGTTTGTAGGACTGGCTGTTACTACTGTTATGTTTGTGACAACTTGCTTAATGGCAATGGTGATGATAATTGTGCGGAAGAAAACCATTGTCACAACCTTTGCCTTTCTAGTGTTTTTCGGATCAGTGGAGCTTCTTTACCTCTCAGCTGCTTTATATAAAGTCCCTGAAGGTGGCTGGATCCCGCTTGTGCTCTCCTTTATATTTATGGCCATAATGTTTTTATGGAACTATGGAACGTTAAAGAAATACCAATTTGACGTAGAAAACAAGGTTTCCATGAACAGTATACTAGCTTTAGGGCCTAGCCTCGGCATGGTGCGGGTCCCAGGAATTGGACTTGTTTACACGAATCTGGTGACAGGTGTCCCAGCTGTTTTCGGACACTTTGTAACAAACTTACCTGCTTTCCATCAGGTGGTAATATTCATATGCATCAAATCTGTTCAAGTTCCGCGTGTTGACGAGAAGGAACGGTTTCTCATAAGCAGGGTGGGTCCCAAAGAGTACGCCATGTTCAGGTGCATTGTTAGATATGGTTATAAGGATCTCCAACAAGAGGACTATGATTTTGAGAATAAACTGGTATACGCAATCATACAGTTTGTAGAGGTAGAAGGAGGAGGTGAGATGCCACCGGTGATAGAATCCTCTCCCGGCCTCACATTGACACATCCAAATCACGAGGAAAAACTTGTTCGCTCTTTAAAAGATTTCGATGTGGTGATTGCTGGGAACAAAAAAATGGAAGGTTCTTGTCTAAAGGAAGAGTCTTTGGAGATATTGAAGGCTAGGGAGTTCGGCATTGCTTATATCCTTGGGAACTCTCATGCAAAGGCGAAGAAATCCTCTTCGATTTTCAAGAAGCTTGCTATTGATGTTGTCTATGCTTTCCTGAGCAAAAACTGTAGGGAACCTGAAGTTGCTATGAGTGTGCCTCATACATCTTTGCTGCAAGTCGGTATGATTTACTATGTCTAACTTCTATCGAGACACGGATACTAATTTGCGCGTTTTCGCAAATATTGATAGAGTGAATAGAGATATAGAGTAGGGAAGGCCTTAACCAGTGAAAAGATATGTCAGTTTCAGGTCTGAATGCTGTCAGAAATAAGATACTGAAGAAAGCAAAAATCATCCAATTTACTTGTATGGTTCTCCTTGTATATAACTGTTGCTGATCTAGTGGAAGTATTGTTGTTTCCCTGGTGCTTTGGAGAACATGGGATTTCTTCATTCTTGCATCACCACGGTTTTGTCACTACGTTGTTCTCATAATGATTTCCAGATTAAATGGGATATAACTAGGGCCGATAAACGGGCCAAGCATGCAATTGTTTGAAAACTTAACGAGCTTCAAAAATATGTTTGAGTTTAACTCGTTTTGAGAGCCATACCGACTACCGAGTGAGTTTTAATTGAAAGAGCTAATCACAAGTGGCTTGATTTTTTTACACGTCATAAGCTCAATGAGCTAAGTAGGAGAGGTTGTTTGAGTTTTTTTTTTTTTTGTCATACGATAGAAGAGATCTTACATCTTAATGGGCCACCGCCCCTCCCAAGAGGAGAAACGAAGCCTCAAGGAGGCCTAAACAATACCCAAATTCAGGATCTCACACAAAATAAGAGCAACACACCGGCAACCTAATCCAAACTCAAATCCTAATTTTCTAGAATTTCGCTTTAAGGAGGGGACGTGGGAGGGATGAGTAATTTTTTTTTTACTTTTCTTATTGATTCTAATTGTTTTTTATTTATCTATTAGTAGTACTTGAAAATTACAACCAATCATTGTACGAAGATATTTGAATGTATGTTTTTTTCAAATGTCTTCAGCCTTAAAATAGGATATTAATTTGTGTCCGCTTGTTACATGAGTCGAAAAAACAAACCAATTTATTTATTTTTTAATTATCAACTAGAGTTATGCCTGTTAAAAGTATAAAAGTATGAGGCTGAAGAAACACTAATGTATTTTTTAATCAACTATCTTTTTTTTTTTTTTTATCAAATAGAGTTGCGCTTGTTTGACAAATGAGGATTGGAAAAAATATCAATGTGATTTTTTTGATCACGTGCATTGAACGGACACAACACTAGTATGTGTGAACACTAATGTTGTCTTGGACCACTAGATGTAAATAGGTCCCACGAGGTAAATACACGTTTTGTATTCCATAATTCAGAGGATCAAAATCCCCACAACTGTTTCATAATCTCTCCGAATATCATCGCAATCACCGTATGAAATCGTGAGAAAAACTTGGGTACTAGTAGGGCACCAAGAAGCGATATTCAACTCGTATCTCGGGCATCCAAAACACTTTAAAACGACTTCAATTTTAAATACTCTTACCGGTAAAAGTAGTGTATTTAAAATCCGGAATCAACTCTTACCGGTAAAACTATATTTAAAATTCAGACCATCTAAAACATTTTTGAACAGTTGTGATGGAGCGCTATGAATACCAAATGATACCCTCCACGCACCCAGTCTTTCTCTGAAATGGATCTTATTCAGGAAATCCTAAATTACAAAAACCGTTTTGAATAATTCAAACCCCTCTCCCAATTAATTACCAAAAAGACAAACAAAACCCTCCTCTACACGAAATTACCCTTATCACTGCGACGCCTTGGTCCTCACTCCTTCACTCAAAACCGCCTCTTTTCCAGCCAAACCTATATATACACACCCCCTCCATACACAAACACACACTCTCCCTTACTCTCTCTCTCTCTCTAACAAACCCAGATCCATTTTCTCACCATGATCGGAACACTACCATCCAGCACTCCCCAAAATGGCACCGTCCAAGACTCCTCCGCCCCAACCTCCTTCCCTTCCACCGCCACCCTCGGCCGCCACCTGGCCCACCGCCTCGTGCAAATCGGCGTCAGCGACATCTTCTCCGTCCCGGGCGACTTCAACCTCACCCTCCTCGACCACCTCATCGCCGAGCCAGGGCTCAACAATATCGGCTGCTGCAACGAACTCAACGCCGGCTACGCGGCCGACGGCTACGCTCGGTCTCGAGGCGTGGGGGCATGTGTTGTCACGTTTACGGTCGGTGGGTTGAGTGTGCTGAATGCCATTGCGGGTGCGTACAGCGAGAACTTACCGGTTATTTGTGTGGTGGGTGGGCCGAATACGAATGATTATGGGACGAACCGGGTTTTGCATCATACGATTGGGTTACCGGATTTTAGTCAGGAACTGAGGTGCTTTCAGACTGTTACCTGCTATCAGGTGAGATTTAGAATGTGTTTTTAATTGATTGGTAATACTAGTAAATAACATCTGGAGATTTAATTATCAAGCCATGCAAAGAAATGTCCACTTGATTTAATTTAGATGTGGGTTTCTGAGGATTTGTAGCGGAAGTTGATTGAATCTCTGTAGTGATCTAAATATTTGATGAGTTTTTGGTAAGTTATAGTATTTGGCAAATCATCAACTGGCCCATTGGCTGGAAATTAGGAGTAATGGCCTAATGGGTATGGCAAACTGGCAATGTTCATGTTTCTTTTGGGTCGTTCTTAAAATTAGCTATGGTTGATGATGGGATTGGTCGCCTAAGATTAGTTAAGGTATACGTAAACTAATCCAGAAACTTGATTATTAAAAAAAAAAATAGCTCTTGTTATGTGATTTGTTCAATTTCATGGCTTAATTAATGAGCTGATTTGTGTTGTTCAATGTAGGAGTATTTTCTTAGAGAAATGATTTTGGCATACCCTTTTATCGCTTGGCACTACCTTTATTTTGTCTTTATTTGCTTGAAATATTAAATTATCTTTCATATGGAAAAAGTGACTCTCATCTTTAATAATTTAACGTGAATAAAAACAAAAATTAAGAGTTTGTACCAAGAGAGACAGAAGGAGAGTGCCAAAATCATTTCCCTTTTCTTATCAACTGATAAGTCCATTTTGATACTGTTTGTAAATGTATCGAGAATGTGTTTGTGTGATTTTTTATTTTTTGCATTCTTGAATTTGTTTTAAGAAAAGGATATTATGTAATGACTAACGAGTTCTGAAACTGTTCTGTTTGGTGGGATCTTTGCTAATAATTCGAAACCCGCCTCCAATTGTTGGTCTTTTTTGGATAGTCATAGTGATACCAACATTCGGATAACAAACTAACGTGTATTCATGAATTATTTTTTTAATTCTTTTAAAAAGTAAAAAATCTCAAATACAACCTTTGAATGGTGTACTAGATTTTGAAAAATTATTCATGAGAATATGCTATTTTTCACTCCGAATGTAGGCGTCATTACTAAAAAACGACCAACAATTGGGAATGGGGGGAGTGCAATAGTTCTTTTTCACATTTTTACCCTCTTGGAAAATCACCATTTAACTTGATTGTTCGTGTAAGTTTTTATTGTGGGACAATTTATAGCAAGTGAAATTGATGGTTTTTATTTCGTACTCCTCATTTGTAGGCCATTATTAATAATCTGGAAGATGCACATGAACAAATTGATAGGGCCATCTCTACTGCTATTAAAGAGAGCAAGCCTGTGTACATAAGCATCAGCTGCAATTTAGCTGCCATCCCTCACCCTACTTTTAGCAGAGAACCAATTCCATTTGCGCTCTCCCCTCGGTAATTCATCTGCTTCTTGATAATCTTTTAAGTTGCTTTGTGATATTTGTTGAACCCAATCGGTACGATAAGTTGTGATATGTTAACACAGCTTAAGTAATAAGAAGGGGCTTGAAGCTGCTGTGGAAGCAGCAGCAGCATTTCTGGACAAGGCAGTGAAGCCAGTAATGGTGGGAGGTCCAAAACTCAGGGTTGCAAAAGCCTGTGATGCCTTTCTTGAACTGGCAGATGCTTCTGGTTACGCCGTGGCGGTGATGCCATCGGCGAAAGGAATGTTTGCAGAGCACCACCCTCACTTCATCGGCACCTACTGGGGCGCCGTCAGCACAGCGTTCTGCGCAGAGATAGTGGAGTCAGCCGATGCTTACTTGTTTGCAGGGCCAATTTTCAACGATTACAGCTCGGTTGGATACTCCCTCCTCCTCAAGAAGGAGAAGGCCATCATCGTGCAGCCTGATCGGGTGGTGATTGCTAATGGGCCTGCTTTTGGATGCGTTTTGATGAAGGACTTTCTCATTGCACTTGCAGAGAGGATTACACGCAACAATACTGCTTACGAAAACTACAACAGGATTTTTGTTTCTGAAGGGCTTCCTCTCAAGAGTGAACCGAGTGAGCCTTTGAGGGTTAATGTTCTTTTCCAGCATGTGCAGAAGATGCTTTCGCATGATACGGCTGTGATTGCTGAAACTGGAGACTCTTGGTTTAATTGCCAGAAGCTGAAATTACCAGAAGGATGTGGGTAAGTGATAAAATCCTTAAAATTCTTTAGTATCGAGTTTATTAACGGACCTCAGAGGACAAAAGTTGGTGTTGCAGGTATGAATTCCAAATGCAGTATGGCTCAATTGGGTGGTCTGTTGGTGCTACTTTGGGCTATGCCCAAGCGGTGCCCGATAAACGTGTGATTGCTTGTATTGGTGATGGGAGCTTCCAGGTAAGAAAAACCCCCATTTTCAAAGTAAAGTTTTGCATAAAATTTGTCACAGAAATCATTGCAAACCCTTTGTTCTGAGGAGTTTTTTAGTGCCGAGCGGGCACCATCTTACGTGGTGCCCAAACGCACATCTCGGCCTTCCAAAACACTTTTGGACGCCCCAAATTTAGGGAAAGAGGAAAGAGAGGGGGAGAAAGCTGTGCCGTCCAAAACACCATATGTGCATGCATGGACCCCACGTGGTGCCCACTCGGCATACAAAAATTTTCGCTTTGTTCTGCTCATTTCAACATGCATTTGAAATCTTGAATTTGAGAATGATATTGCTTGACAGGTGACTGCACAAGATGTGTCGACTATGATTCGTTGCGGGCAAAAGACCATCATTTTCTTGATAAACAATGGGGGATACACCATAGAGGTTGAAATCCACGACGGACCATACAATGTTATTAAGAACTGGAACTATACCGGGCTAGTTGATGCTATCCACAATGGTGAAGGCAATTGCTGGACAATGAAGGTTAGAGGATCTTAATACAGTTTAACTCGAAATTTCGAACTAGAGAACTCAGTTGTTTTGACAGTTTCTTATGTGTTTCTCAATAGGTGCGCTGTGAAGCAGAGCTTATTGAGGCAATTGCAATTGCAACTGGAGAGAAGAAGGATTGTCTGTGCTTCATTGAAGTGATTGTTCACAAGGATGACACAAGCAAAGAGCTGCTCGAGTGGGGATCCAGAGTCTCTTCCGCTAATAGCCGCCATCCAAATCCGCAGTAAAACTTCTATCTTGATCCAGATTCGAAACAAAGCCTAGTAGTAATTGAATAGCTTTATTATTTTTCCTGGAGTTTATGAGAATGGGAGGTAGCTATGGTTTAGTTTTCTATGGAATTGGCGACTCCGGTTTCTGGTGGTTATGAATGAGTTTTAAGTATCTAATCTGATTGCTTTGGAAATGGTCTAGTTTTTGAAGTTACTGTTTGCCTGCTGTTGTGATTGAGAATGAGCTTTACATATTCAACGCCGATGCATTCACAATCTGTTTTTGCTCGTCGAAAGCCTCTATGGTTCTGATCTTGAGGGAGGAGGCCATAGTAGCAGTGATTTCAGATTAAGTGAGCAATGCCACCGGATTCCGTAAGGACCGAACCACAACCACCAAATGCTTCTGTTTTAGATAGTCGAAAGTCATGGTTGTGTGTTCCAGAAAATTTTTACTTGATCAAAGGTCTGTAAAATACCATGCAGAGTAAAAAGCAGTTAGAGCAAAGTCGACAGAAGAATTGACATTGTGAAAATCATATTTTGGCTTGCGACGGTGTCAAAGTTCAAAAACAGAAATGTCATTGTACCGACTTGCTGACATTCTGGCACAATCTCAAGTCCAGACCATTTAATTAAACCAAATCCATTTCTTCGCTGCAAATTACTACTAAATAGCTTTTACGATGTGGCAAATGTAGCAATTGCCAAGTTGGATACTCCAATTATTACTTATGTCTCTCCCATTATTATGAAAAAACCGGGCCGGCCTAGGCCGGCGTCTTAAGCCCCCGAAATAATGTGAAAACTAGGGCCCTTTGATATATTTTTAGTACCCAATACATAAGCCCAATGTTTTGTTTTTTCTTCAGAAAATCACAAGTAGGTCTAGAAAACCAATCCTTAATTCCCACTAAGGATACACTCAATTTTTAATTACCTCTAAGTACAATCTCATTATTAAGATTACCGTTCTACCCTTGAAACACATATTTACATTGTACTCCACCTCCCACTCCCCAACTTCACCCACCATCCACTTCCGGCCGGCGAACTTTTCCGGCCAACGAATTTTTCCGATCGACAAACTTTTCCGGCCAGCGAATTTTCCGGCGACTGCGAATTTGTAAAAAAAAAACCACTGTGAGTATTCAATAAGAGCTTCCAGTGGATTAAGATTTACGTTCATCTATGCATGAGTTCTAAACTCCATTTCTCCAATGCTTTAGGCAAAACCGCAAAACAGTATGATTTGTGTACGCCATTGTTCTAGCAAGCATAAAACATGTGAGGCATTTCTATGCACCATAACTAGCAACTACAGCCAAAAAAAAAAAAAATTTGCTTCAAAAACACGGCGAATTTGTATAAAATAGGATAAATCCCCATGGATTTGTATAATTTTCTTTGAGAATGTGTAAAAAACTTTATTGTTGATGTGTAACACGATCTAAACTTTGATTCCAGACCGACAAATATTTGTTGCGAATTTGTATTAAAAAATGCGAATTTGTAAAAAATTACTTCGAATCGCTAGAAAGGAGGACAAATGGTCATTTCTCCAAAATAGAACCCTGTGAATTTTGTTTAAAACACTGCGAATTTGTAGATTTGAAAATTTGGAGGGATTCCCTATCAACAAAAAATACCCTAGTTTACTGCGAATTTTCCACCACAGTCGTGAACTTGGGCAAAACTAGACCTACCAGTAAAATGAATGAGATGCAGCGATTTCTGGATCTGGTCTCTGAGCAACTTTCCTGCCAAGGTGTGGAGTACGTTGAACGGAAAAGTCCCCTCAAGATTCAAAACCTCGCTGCCATATACTGTCGCAGCCTCCGCGTAACCACTGTGAATTTTGGAGAAATACTGCGAATTTTTTCATTCTTGGGGGAAATGCTGGATTCAACAATTTTTGAATTTGAGTAAGGATAAAGAACTTGCTTTGTGGTAGTGGAAATGGATTCAACGAGTTTTGAATTTCATAAGGATAAAGATGCTTTAAAGAAATGCTGGATTCAACGAGTTTTGAAGCAAGATGCGCTGAACTCCGCTCTGGTAGCCTTCTCTAGATCTCGAAGTAGAGAGAATACGGAAAGGGATAAATGGGTTTGAGGTGGAAATGGACGGTCAGGAGAGAGTAGAAAAAGGAAGTAGTCATTTCCTGGGGTAATTATGGGAAAAATTTGCGTAATTACCTTTGTGGGAAATTTTAGAACTTGGGCTGACCCGGAGGGAATCAACTCCAGTTTTTTGTACCGGCCCGTAAATCCCAGTTTTTTCTTTTCTATGGAGGACCATTTTAAAACCCAAACCTTCTATTTACACTTAATGACCACGGGCCCGTAGGCCCAATCTGACTTATTGGACCAGAGAACAAAAAAGTAATAGGAAATGCAGATCACGAACGAATCCCTCGAGGCTTCGATAATTATCTCATGTAATTGGGCCATCAATTTATTTGGTGCATCTTTTTCCTTTTTTACCACTTTTTTTTTTAACCGTCATTTTTACAACTTATCTCTGTTAAAACTAAATAAAAACTCTCCTCTCGCAGATCCAAAAAATATCCCCCCTCACAAAATTTTACCATTTTTGAACTGTCCTTTCTACAACTTTTCTTTGTTAAAAGTAAATACAAAATATACTCTCTCAAACTCACATCAATCATCTCCTCTGCTGGTAAGACCATTAGGTCGTAGAATATGTTTGCATTTTTTTAAAAGTGATAATTGTGATGCTTTTGGAGAAAATGATATATAGGTACACCACATGTGCACTCCAAATGCACACCACATTGAGGTGACAGATAAATAGAGGCCCAATGTGGGGCTCACCAACAAAATGGGTCTCTCCTCATCTGCCACCTCAGGGTGGTGTGCATTTGGGGTGCACACATGGTGTACCCATAGCATTGTTGTTTTGGATCCGACTCCCTCCGTTCCTAAATAAGTGCCCCGCTCTCTCTCTCTCTCTCTCTCTTGCTATTTTTCAAATAAAAAAATCAAGTGTTTCCGTATATCATTTTCCGATTTTTTTTGCACTGATTTAAAGTACACGTCGAGTACTTTAATTCGGTACGAAAAATTCAGAAAATGATACACTGAAGCACTTGACTTATTGATTTAAAAAATGACACGACTTTTCATAGTAGACTTTTATTTAGGAACGGAGGGAGTATAATATAGTGGAATTTTTGGACTTTTTTTTGGTGTTAAATACATGCATTTACCAAACGGGATCGCATATCCGAAATCAATCATTTCTGTACGGCAGTCAATGAACGTAGTCTTTGATATAATTATCGGAGTGACACAATCTTAAAAGTGTTTTCAGTCTCCCACCTGTTCTTCTTCTCCTATTTAGGCTAAGATTCCCATTTGATTTTAGCAACACCATGATTTTAGCAAATAAGTTCAACATGTGCTAAAATTATAGTATTTCAAATAAAAAAATTAAGTGTTTCCGTGTATTATTTTTTGAATTTTTCACACCGAATTAAAGTACACGAGGAGTACTTTAATTTGGCGCGAAAAAAATTGAAAAACTATATATGGAACCACTTCATTTTTTGATTTCAAAATCATGATTTTAGCACTTGCTGAACTCATTTGTTAAAATCATGTTGATTTTAGCAACTGGGTTCCTAAAATTAAATGGAAAACTTAGCCTGGGCATGTCCTTGCCCTTTGAACTAGGTCAGATTCAACAGAGATCACAAGCACTTTGTTCGGTATGGGTCTCAAGACCCACCTTAGACGGTCCTTAATAAAATTTTCTTTCTATATCTCTCTACTCATTACTCCAAAAATCCTCCATCAAAACTCAAACCGAACAAAGCCCAGCTTTCTTCTACCACCTGAATGTTGAGCCCTCTAGCTGCCCAATATATCATGCACAGAAACTGGGAAAATTTGGAATTCAACCCACCACCACCCATAGATTTGTATGGAATTACTATTACATGTGGTGGACCCAGTGGCGGTGGTTGTGGTCAATGGTGGTAGGTCCACAAGTCCTGGTCGACGTAGAGTCAATAGACCATATCAGTCCCTAAGTTATGGGACCCCCGAAGAAAACAAACACTTCAAAAAGATGTAATGGGACCCTTAAGTGCCCCCATCAACGCATTTGATGATATGTGCTTTTCTCTATTAATGACGGAGACAGGATTACGAATTTGATGATATGTCTTGCATGAACCACTCTTCAGTAATTTTACAAAAAAAATTCAAAAGTATACTGAGAGAAGTGTAGGGACTAAACACCCTCCTAGCACCCTCTTCGTTCAGCCCCTAGTCTTTATATTGAGGATGAGTTCTAGTTTTTCATTTGATAAAATGAGATTCTCATAAAATCAACCCATTTTAGCAAATTGTTTCTTCATTTGCTAAAATCAACCCATTAATTTTATGAGATTCCCATTTTATCAAATGAAAAAGTAGGCCTTTTATATATGTGTTTTCTATCAATGAAATTATTAGCACCATTTTGGAATGAAAAAAAAAAAAAAATAGAACCACCTTAACCCTATTGCCTCCGTCGTCTTTGCTTACCTTCATTTCGACTCTTCTCACGCCCCCGCTCTCGCTCTCTCTCTCTCTCTCTCTCTCTCTCACGCGGCACAATTTTTGGGTGCGGGACAGATACCACATGACCGTGCCCGAGCACCCGTCCCTCTTTAAAGGGTTCCTTGGATAAAGGATCTTCCTTTCCGTGTTGACCTCAAAAAGAGAGAGAGAGAGAGAGAGAGAGAGTTTTGTTTGGGTAACAAACACACGCAATGCTGAAGAAACCAGGGCACAATTTCCGTACTTTTTACTCCGTTAGCAACGACTCTATATTTTATGGGCTTCCACCCTTCTACGCAAATTCCCCCACGACCCGCTCTCTCTCTCTCTCTCTCTCTCTCTCTCTCTCTGTTCCTTCCTTCATTGGCCACTCCACACAACAAAGCAATTCGCTCCGACCAAACCCAAATGACCAAACTCATTGAGACCATTTTCTCCTACGACGGCGACGTTTTTCTCGCCGGCATCGTATTCCTCCTCCTCGTAATCCTCTTCGTCCTCCTACTCCACATTTACGCCAAATGGTTTCTTGCCCACGCCCGTCACCGGAGAATTACAAGATCCGCCACCGTATCCCACGTCCTTGCCCCGACCCCTCTCCGCCACATCAATTCATTAACGCTCGACGCCACTCTGTTTACTTCTCCCGCCAAAGGCCTTGATGCTTCTGCCATTGCTTCGATTCCTCTGTTCGTCTACGACTCTGTCGTCGATCAGAAAAACGGACTGGAATGCGTGATTTGTCTCAGTTTGTTTGAAGATCAAGAAGTGGGAAGGAAATTACCGAACTGTGGGCATGAGTTTCACGTTGAGTGCATTGATATGTGGTTGAGTTCTCACTCGAATTGTCCGATTTGTCGTCGAGCCGGGGTTGGGTTTGGGGGAGTGGGTAAGGTTGTTGAGATCGATTCGACGACGACGTCGAATGGTGTGGTGAGTGAGGAATCTGAATTGGGTATTGTGGTTGAGGCTGTGGATTCTTTCGAGAATGGGAATGAAGTAGAAGGGAGGAGTGATTCGTCTTCGGCGGTTTTGTCGTCGTCGTCGTCTTCGTTGTCGTCCCAAGTGGCGGCAATGGGTGGATCGTTTAAGAGAATGGTGAGCAGGAATATATGTGACCGGAAAATCCATCCATCGTCGTCAGATTTCCAAGAACCAGAGGATTGAGAGAGAGTTAAGTTAACGAGAATCATGTTGATGAATTCAAGGATTCATATGTTTTGATGCAGAAGTAGGGAATTGGAATTTAAGATATTGAGTTCAATTATCGCGATCCTAAATCCTACTGTTGCTATGGACTTCCTCATTGTACTGTTGATTAATCTTGGGTCACTGTTTCTCCGGTCGTTAACTTCAGAATCCCCAGAATTAGTCAAGATTTTACTCGGTCGTTAACTTCAGAGTCCCGAATGACTGTTAACTTTAGATTCCGAAATTAGTCGAAGTGCACGCAAGTTGAAATTTTTTATTTTTGTAAATGCAGTTGAGTGTATGAGAAGATGGGTATTTCCTTGCCAAAATTGGTATTAGTACATGTACAGCAGCACTAGGCAAAATAACTAGCAACAAAGGTGTAATTTTTATTTTCCCTAGTAATATTATACCCCCACACTCCACAATTCTCTCTATTTTTTTTTCTCACAAAATATTACATGGTGGTAGTATATTAATATGCATATACATCTAGATGCAGACCAAAGTAGCATAAGCCCGTTTTGCCGGCCTTGCGGAGGAGGTGTCATGGACAATTGGACACCATACAAGGCGAGATCCTCGCCCGTCGAAGATCAATGCCGATCATTTCTAGAAATTCATCTCAGAAACATATATCGCAATTGATTTGCATGCAGAGATTGTCAAGCCGAGAGATCATCCAATTCAAAAGCTCAAAGATTGTTAATGTTGCCTCAGCCCGTTTTTTAAACCCAAAAGCAGGGGCGGAGCCACATGGAGACAAGAGGGGTCAATTGACCCCTGACCCCCAAATATTTATAGGGATTTTACTAGTATACCTCACAAAATTGCTAATTGACCGCTCTTTTTTTTTTTTGCCCCCCCAAACCAAAATCCTTGCACCCCCCGAACGCGTCTAATTCTTGCCCCCACTTAACCAAAATCCTGGCTCCGCCCCTGCCCAAAAGCCATAAAGCATTACCCAAGACCTTGTTGCAAAAAGAAAACGTATCAAAGAAAAACTAATTAAATGTGGAATTCAAATGTACTCATCGAAAGTGGCGAGGTATTATTTTACAAAGGTTTCTATTGAGGTTATCGTAGACCAAATTTTGTGTATTTTCCTAGCCAAAATAGCATTTAGCCAAGACACATACTTATTTTTGTTTATCTTGACTAGAAAGATAAATAAAAAAGAAAAGAAAAGAAGTACTCCTATATTTCAACTTTTGTTTATAGAGAAGACCAATAATGAAAAATGACGAGTCATACTCCAACTAACTTGCTTGTTGGTGGATCATTGATCAGAATTATTGTAATCTTAAGAGTTTATTTTCCAAGCGACATTAAAGCTCTTAAATCAACTTTCCTGAAAGCAAAGGGCCAAAAAAGAAAACCCACTTTTTTAACTTGACTTGTTCTAAAATGTGAACGTTTTGAGGAAAAGTGAAACAAATGTTTGCGAATTGCGATGAGGGAAAAATTCTAAATTATATATAATAAAAAAAAAGAAATTTTTTAAGGATTGGACCTTGCTGGCATTAGTTTTACATGCTTGTCGATTTGGGCTTTGAGCTGCGTCAACAATCAACATACAACTTCTTACAGGACAGATGGGCGCTGTTGTCCCTGGCAAGGGACAACACCTGTTGTCACCGGCGATTTCGGGGAGTTCCGATCTCGTGTCGATGATCGGAAACGTTCACGTCGAAGAGCTCGCCGAGTAGAAAAAGTGTACCAAAAATTAGTTCAATCGGATATCATTTAGTACCTAATCGAAACATTTTTATCTTGAAGAGAATACATCCAAAACACTAGATCATACCCACTTAAACCCATTATTGCCGAGTTATATCTGTACCGATCAGGTACTAAATAGTATCCGATTGAGCTAATTTTTTCTATACTTGTTCTACTCGGCGAGCTTTTCGACGTGAACGTTTTCGATCATCGACACGAGACCGGAACTCTCCGGAATCGCCGGGGACAGCAGCTCCCCTCTGTCTCTGACATGGACTTTTTAGGCCTTAAGAATAAAGAGGGCAAAAAAAAAAAATGCAAAATAGTCCCGGCGGGGCTCGAACCCGCGACCTTCGGCTCATAAGACCAACGCTCTAACCAACTGAGCTACGGGACTTATGTATTCTCTATGACACAGATTTTATTAATATAGTATATTTAACTTAAGTTGTTCAACAAAGGAGGAAAACCAAATTAGTCCAATTTCTTTCTCAAGGTCAGTGGCCGGAGTCCGCGCCAAAAATGTCGATCATCTCCGATCAAACAGAAGTTTACCAAGTGTTTAAGGGGGAAATCGCTATTCTTATGGGCAGCATACCTGTACTATTGGACTTACTCAGGTAGTTTTGACTGATTTAAATGGATGCATGTGTGTAAATGTATCTGCAGCAATGAAGTTATGCTACCAGTTTGTAATTCTGACCCAATCTCCTGCATCTTAGTTTTGTTTCATTATATATGTACGTGGGTATCAATTTATTTGTATATGTTTGTGGCGATTTGCGCATTGTAGATTTTAGAGATTTTTTGATGTCTGATGTCAATTTTGAGAAGATGATAATTTTTAGATGTCTGATGTCAATTTTTAACAAAGATGATAATTTGCTTAGAACTGAAATTTGGGAATTGATTTATTTTGATGGCAGCTCGATGATAGGAAATTGAGAATTCATTTTTTTATACACGGATGATGGTCAGACTTGCGCCCACTCACTAATTCAGGCTTAGCCTTGGATGTAACAACCGGACAACCTCCAGTGGTCCCAAGAGAGTTTGCTTTGGTAGGGAATCGAACCTGAGAGTTTGAGACCTCAGGCGAGAGCAAACCCCTAAGTGCCAAAACAAGACCACTTTGCCAACTCCTTGGGGTTAATATCAACAATCATCACGGTATGAGAAATTTACATACTACTACATTGTAGTTGAGTTATTGCAGTGATTTTTAATTGAATGTGTGTCTGCTTGTCAGTTTTGTGATTTGCCTCACAGTTTATACGTACTCAAACAATTTTAAATTCTTGCATCTTCAACTGCAATGGTTATGTTAAAAAGAACTGCAATGGTTGTGTAACTTACTCGTGGCAGGAGAGATGAATACTTATACGCGTCTTTAACTGGAACTTCCCAAGCTTTTGGAAACTAATTGGGAAAATTTCAAAAAGGCCCCTGTTCTTTCACCCCAATGTCCCATAAACGCCTATCCTTTCATTTATTTTAATTAGACCCCTATCCTATTCATTTTAAATTGGGATGCAAACTTAAGCTGATTTCATGGCGAAAACGCACAACTGGCACATTTTGCTCACTTGGCCAAATATAAGATGATTGGGACTCAGTGGTATGTTTGGAGAATAGAAACAATAAAAATAAATAAATAAATAAATAATAATAAAAAGAGGAATGCACGGTTATTTCCTTGCCACTCCTCTCCTCACCTCCTCTTTCATCTCCTCCCTTTTCACATCCATCTAAAACCCATCGAGAAAATATAATAGATGCATATTACTTCTAGTGCTGAAACTCCATTTTAATTTCTCAGTTTATTTTTTAATCCGATCCCCAAGAACTGGCTTTCTTTATTTTGTGCAGTTGTGTTGTAAACAATGGAAGAATTAAAATGCACATTGGAAATACCAAGTTCTCGTTCACCTGAAAGGTGCAGAACTCTTCCCCCTCCTCCTGTCTCTTTCCTCCACCCATCCAGTAAATGTCCTTCCTTCACAATATTGTTTTGCCCCGGCCTTAACAAGAGGTCTTTTGGCAGGAAATGTTTATCCTTTGAACGGTTTGATGTCTTTTTATTGTATTTGTGAGGCATGGATTGTGCGAAGCGTGCGAGGCGAAGCATGTGCGGGGTGGGATACAAAATGAGATGTTCAACAATTTTAGATGAAAATGGGAGGAAAATCAAGCTGGGTTCGAACCCAATTTTAGAACTAATTTATGAATTCCAGTTGAGGTTTTTTGAGGAGAATTGTTGGCTTTGGGAACAAGTAATTGGTGGGTTTTAGCCAATTAATGAATTTCAATGGGTACAGTTGGTTTTTTTATGATAGAGAGAGAAGATAAAGATGAGGCCATGGCATTCTAGATGAAAAAGTGGTGGCAGAATTGGTTTTTTTTTTTTCTTTCTTTTTTTATCCCCCAACATGCCAGTGAACAGATCCAAGTGGAGCCTCAATCATCTTATATTTGGCCAAGTGAGCGCAAAATGTGCCAGCTGTGCGTTTTCCGTCCACAAATGGACGGTAAATTGGGTTGAGGGCCCAATTTAATAACGGGTGAATAGGATAGGGGTCTAATTAAAATAAATGAAAGGATAGGTGTTTATGGGACATTGGGGTGAAAGAACAGGGGTCTTTTTGAAATTTTCCCAAACTAATTTATTGCCAAAAGAAAGCAACACAAATGAGGATGTAATGAGGGGTTTATCATGTGATTTCAAACTTGATGCAAACTTAAGCTGATCATGGCGTATGAGTTGCAATCAGTGGAGGTGGAATCAGTGGTAAGTGAGAGTCAGAGAGAGATCCATGACATGATAGAATGGTTATGTAGAATGCTACGGTTATTTCCTTGGATTGGCTTGCTCGCTTATTTTCTGTTACCCACTTTAATTAAATTCCTAAATCCTAATAATAACAATGTAGTGCTGTATTCAGCTGTGTACTTCACAGTTTATTTTTAATCGCTGAACTGGCTTTCTTTATTTTGTGCAGTTGTGTTGTAAACAATGGAAGAATTAAAATGCAATTGGAAATAGAGATCGTTCACCTGAAAGGTGCAGAACTCTTTGCGGTCAGTGTCTCTTTCTCTTACCCACAGTAAATGCTTCATTGCCAGATATTGTTTTATAACAAGAGGTCTTTTTGGAATGTTTATCCTTTAGAATCCTTGATGTCACGAATTGTATTTGTTTGCATAACGAAGCTTGTGTAAGCCATGTTAATGAGCGGCAATGGTCATCGCCTTCATCAAGGTTGACATGGCTGCGACGCGATTACTTTTCTGTAAGTTCAAGCTTTTTGAAAAGTTTTGGTCCATTTACAAATTCACAATTGATGTATTCAACATACATTTGGAATTTATAGAAATATATGACTTGAGATTGAATCCTTGGTACATTTTTTATGATCGCTAGGAGACCAAGATATCCATATAGGCATTCTTGCAGTCAAAATTGATTGCTCTTTAGCCACTTCTTCCTGAGTTTTTCAGAAAAAACAGTTTTATCCATCTTTTGGTCACTGAACATATCAATCGGACCTCTTTTTGATGAGTACGCGTCGTAAAATCCTATTTTAATGCGTAGATCTGTACCTTGACATACTAAAAATTACATGCACAATCTGTAGAAAGCATATACCATAAATTTTGTTTCACATGGCATTGTGCTAGATAGGATTTTTCTCCCTGTTCACCCTCAGATAATTAAGTTACCAGTTCGCTTGGCAACAAGTACAGAAACCAGAAGATAATTCGATAAGACTGTTTGATACTTTGAGGTCATTGTACTTTACAATTAGGAATTACATGCTAATTTGGCTGTCACAATGTTATTACTTTATCCACCTGTGGGATAACTATAAATGTGCCAGCTAATTTCATATGCCTGGTTACAAAGACCCTAAAGCCCCGTTATATGCAGTGCTTCTGGCAGCTGCAAAAACATTTTGATAATTTAGCTTCATTATGAAACTGAATTTAAATCAGTGTTTTAGACCAGTGATAAAGTGGAACCTCTGTGACGGCGCCAAATCTATCGACATTAAAATAACAAGTCAGTTAACCATTGGATCATCTTTAATCGGTAGAATACGACAAAATTTTCCCGTTAAATTAACCAGGTCTTGCCAAGAGAAAACATCAATTCAAGTCCAATAATGGTAATTGGACCTGGATACTTTTGGTAATTGCCATGAGTGCATTAGTTGGCGAATTTTTTTGAAATTACACGAAATTGTTTTGCTTTATTAAATGGCCTTTACTATCATCATTAACCTTCCTATTCTGTTTGGATTCTGTGTTGGATTAACCATCTATACAATGCATGCTCTTAAATTTACCTTGTAACTTGTAAGTTCAAAATGAGGTGTTCTGTATATCTTTTGTTGTATAAATATGGTCAGCTAGCCCTCAATCTCCCTCAGACAAACCATTCAGTGTTTTTGTCACCCTCCTTGGCACATCACTTATATATTAGGGTTTCCTCTTTCTCCCTTTTTTCTTTATTCTACTCTCAAAAATGGAGAGGAGCAACCAGTTTGTTTCTCGGCTACCTTCCTCCTCGAACAGGCCACCCATTAGCCCTAAACCTTTCACTCTGACTCCTTCATCCACCGCCCTTCCCATGGCCACTAGTTCATCTGAAGGGTGGCAAAATCCCTATTTCATGACCCAGCCTCATCAACAGCCATCAGTGGAAGTAACAAACAAAAACCCACCTTTAGTAATTTCTAGGAATCCAATCATTGCTATTGAACCATCTTCTACTAATGTTGGTGGTATTACTGTCAAGACTGAGCAAGGGATTGACTATGAGCTGAGAGGGCGTAAGCTAGATCTCAACATGGACACTAGAAAGCTCAGAAGGTTATCTATCTTGTTGCTTCCGTGATTTTTTCCCCTCGAATATACATCCTTTTATTTCATATTGTTTGTTTTCCCCCCGAGCTTGTCCATTACGGCTAGTTTGTTTTCGCGGGTTTTTTTTTTGGTCATATTGTTTCGCGGGATTATGGCGCGAGGTTTCACTAACAAAAACATGGGTCCACCATGTCAGAATTTCTCTCTTTGGGATTTCAAATCCCGTATTTAGTTGGTCGGATTGTCTTAATTACTACAAATTTTATACACTTTGTGAAATCAGGTGTTTAGTTGGTCCGATTGTCTTAAATTACTAACACCATCTGGGCGATGATTTTCGCACTTCCATTTTCTCCAACTAGACATCGTGTTTTTTCTGTCTTCATTAGTTGGATACAAAAAGATGTCTTTTTATATATGTTCGAATTCACATGCTCAAAATCATTGATTACGTAGAAGCATCATTTTTGTAACGACGTAAAATGAAGATGAGCAAAAAAGAAAGAAAACGAATACATTCCCATGTATCCTGAAAAAACAAACTAGGGGAGAGTTTGGATAATGGTAAACCTACATTCATGGAATTTTCTCATAGGCTTCTATCAAATCGAATTTCTGCCAAGAGAGCCAGAGTGAGGAAGGAGGAACATGTCGGTGATCTCGAAAAGAAGTTGAAAGATCTAGAGGTAACAAAGATACTCTCTGTAGAATTTGTTTTGTTTCGGCGTAATTGACTCTCCCTTGCTAGGAAACCATTCCCTTTATTTATTTTCTGTACTACTTTTGTTCAGGGTGAAGTTGGGGTGCTTAATCATCTTCTACAAAGTGAGGCAGATACAAATATACAGCTGCGAATGGAGAACAAGATTTTGCTAGAAAAGATAAGGGATCAAGAACTCGAAGCCGAACTCTCACTCTGTAACACCTCTCTCTCTCTCTCTCTCTCTCTCTCTCCCATGCATGCAATTATGAATGATTGAGTGAGAATTTTGTGCAGCTCAAATTGCAGAGTATCAAGCAGAAGCAAAGAGGTACAAAGAGCTCTATGCTGCTGAACTAAGAAAGTTGGCACACTCTAGACAGCAGAAAATGCAGCCTATGGCTATGGAGTCAGACCCTGCTCTGGACTTTGAGACCCTCACCATCGATCCGCCAAATAGTTTGATGCCGCCGTATTGATCTATTTCTGCTGTTTCCTTTTAAGGTTGTGGATTTGTGTTGTTTTGCATTCGACTCTCTTTGTGATTGGATTAGCATGTAAGAATGTTGGTATTTATACAGAGACAAAGTGCGCTTTTCCGTTATTTTGTGGTTAAATTCGAGTTTTTCAAATATTGCTGAAGGCTTTAGACCATTTCTAACGATAGGATGGGAATATTTTTCTTTGGATAGGGTTAATCAATTGGACAATGTAGGAAAATAAAGATATATATATATATATCGTTTCGTAATGCAGTAAACCACTCTGGCAGAAATTCGTCTCCAGGGTTACAACTTACAAATTCGTAATACTTCATCTCGAGGGTCATTGCAAATGTTGTCTTTACACAAGCCCACAACTGGCCCAAAAAAATCCAGCCACTTAATGTTGGGCCTGAGGACAATGGGTTTCTTAATACGTAGTTGTATGGTGAGGTCCAATGAGAGCCGATTTTGGGTTAAAACTCGTAAAGTCACCATTTTAAGTTTTCGACTAATTTTAAGTGGGGCAACTTAGCAAAAAATTCAAAACATTTGACATTTTTAAAGTGAAGGACAATGAACTTTTGAAATCGAACATAAAAACAAAAAACATTTGACATTTTTAAATGGAAGGACAAGGAACTTTTGTAATCGAGTATAAAGACAAAAAAAAATTAGTAAGATGTTACTAATTTTTAAAAATTCTAATTTCGAACATAAAATTAAAAAAATCACCACCCAAACTCCGGCCGACCACCATCCCACCTCCGGCCGACCACTTCTGGCGACCAAAAAAATTAGTGAGATGTCACTAATTTTTAAAAATTCTAATTTCAAACATAAAATTAGAAAAATCACCACCCAACCTCTGGCCGACCACCACCCCACCTCTTGGCCGACCACTTCCGGTGACCAAAAAAATTAGTGAGATGTTACTAATTTTAAAAAATTCTAATTTAGAACATATAATTCAAAAAAATCACCACCCCACATCCGGCCGACCACCACCCCACCTCTGGCCAACCACTTCCGGCGACCAAAAAAATTAGTAAGATGCCACTAATTTTAAAAAAATTTAATTTCGAACATAAAATTCAGAAAAATCACCACCCAACCTCCGGCTGGCCACCACCCCACCTCTTGGCCGACCACTTTTGGCAACTAAAAAAATTAGTGAGATGTCACTAATTTTAAAAAATTCTAATTTCAAACATATAATTCAAAAAAATCACCACTCCACATCCGGCCGACCACCACCCCACCTCTGGTCGTCCATTTCCGGTGACCAAAAAAATTAGTGAGATGTCACTAATTTTTAAAAACTCTAATTTCGAACATAAAATTCAGAAAAATCACAACCCAACCTCCGACCGACCACCACCCCGCCTCTTGGCCGATTGGCCGACGACTTCTGCCAACCAAAAAAATTAATGAGATCTAACTAATTTTTAAAAATTCTAATTTCGAACATAAAATTCAAAAAAATCACCACCCTACATCCGGCGGACCACCACCCCACCTCTTGGCCGACAACTTCTGGCAACCAAAAAAAATTAGAGTTTTTGTTTTTTTGTTTTTAATTTAACAACTATGTAAGTTTGTCCATCCAATGTATTTTAGTTTAAAACCTAATACCGGTCATTCCAAGTTTCGTTAAAAATTTATTGTACAGAATAAAAGAACGTCGCCTGCAATTTTAGATTACGACTTTTATGGTGATAGCACGATAGGTTTTATATTTTGCGTTTAAAATAGTTACAGATGCACAATATGCATTTACGTAATTATATACTACTATCATAGTTTTATAATTGCATGTATCGGTTGATCAAAAAGTATAGTACACGTACATGATAACCCTTTTGATCGTATTTTGCAATTTATAATGGCATAATTAATAGGGCCACTTATTGTGTCTTTGTGTTTGATTGCAAATGTTCCTTGTCTTTATGTTTGATTGCAGATGTTCCTTGTCCTTCCCTTTAAATAGGCAAAATATTGTGTCTTTAGGTTTGATTGCAAATGTTTTTTGTCTTTATGTTTGATTGCAAATGTTCCTTGTCCTTCCCTTTAAATAGGCAAATAATTGTGTATTTATGACTAATTATTCCTTTTAAGTGCCCCAAGTATTTCTATAGATTTTTTAATATTTTTTTTGGCACCAAACTAAATGTTAATTATATAGGCAAATATACTTTTGGGCTTTGAAAATACACGTATTCTTATACAGGCCACTTAAAAGGGGACAAAAGGAATAATAGTTATCGATTCTGGGTACCTATGCTCTCAAATGAGCGTCCATTTAAAAAAGTTCATTTTAAGCCTTAGAAAATTCAGAGCCGGCCCTGGGTCCAACATCGGCCTTAATTGTAGCATTTGATAAAAACCTTTGGCATCCAAGTGGAGAAAAACTTGGGTGCTGGTTGGGTACTACGTGGCGGTATCCAGTGCGAATCTCGGCTGTCCAAAAGTGTTTTGGACAACTCAGATTTTAAAGAGAGAAAGAGGGGTTATATACAAGGGAGAGAGAGGGAAAAGGATTTACAGAAATACAATTTGGACGGTCGAGATGCGCACTCGACACCATGTGTACTATTCCCACTCGGCACCCAAATTCTTCATCCAAGTGACAGAAATTGCTGAGTCACAAAAGGCTACTTGACTACATGGAATTGTTGAGTAAATTAATGATGTAACGTTCACATTATTCATGACACTACACAATTGTTCAAGGAAATTGGCAAAACACTAAAATAATTAAAAAATAAATAAACAAGTAAAAATAATTTAAAAAAAAAAAAAACAATTACTTGTTCAAGTGGGTAAACATGGGAATGTAGGACCATTTCCCGTTGAACGGGTCATTAAAGACCGATCCAATCTGGTTGCGTCCTCCGTATATATACATTCTACGGGTTATTATAATCATCATGATTTCTACCCAACATCCCTCAACCTTTCATGGACTTCTCATTTTTTTCCCTATAAATTAACTCAGGTGTGCATGCCAGCTTACTTGTATTTCGACTAGTCTTGGGGTTTAATCTCATTGTCCACTTGAGGCAGTGGCGAATGCATGATTATCAATTTGGTCTGGTTTACAGGGACCACTCTTCAGTAATTTGGGGGGAGTGCAAGGGCCAAACACCTCCTCGCCCCCCCATGGGTCCAACTCTAAATAGAGGGGAACCCAATTAAAACGAGAGCAAAGCTCCATATGTACGTACTTACCCTAAAAGAGTTGATTAGAAGAGAGCAAACTCTTAAATTTCAGATATCTTCCCTTTTTTTTATTTTTTAATCATGACGATTTCTTTCCCCCTCTCTTTTACTCTCCTCAAGCAAAATTCCAGTTTAAAATCTTTTTGGTAGCTAGAAACTCTCTTCTTCTTCTTCTTCTTCATTTTGTTTTTGTGGTCCATGAGTTGTTCAGAACTTCACCCATACTAAATTTTCAATACGTAGGCTCTTAGTTTTTATTGGGCTCCTCACAAGCAGCCGGTGAGATTGAGCTTCATGATTAGTCAAGACACACGTAAACTGGCCCGGACACCTGAGTTGGCAAAAAGAAATATATAGTCCTAGTTATTGTATAGAACAACCTGGATACTGACTATAGAGGTAAGCTAGCTTGAGAATAAAAATGAGAAACAGGTGAGAAACTCATTAGCAATCAACGTTCGACTTGTTCAACATTCCCTAAACATGTGGGAATGTAGAAGCAAACAGATAGTAATAGATTTTAAAGCGTGGGTCCATTGGGTATGTAGTAGGAAAAAGGTTGTTTTCAATGATCATGTGGGTGGAGAAGAAATGTCGGGTTTCGTTCGTCGCTATTCAGAAACTCAACTCCTGCAAATTTGACTTTAGAAATGACTTATAGATCAAGGACCACAACTAGTGTGGATATAAGACAAGAGGTTAAGTAAAAAAATTTGATGATCATTTTGTTACCAATTTCCAGTTCACCTAGCTAGGCATCTGTGTTTGACTGCTCTCTCTCTCTCTCTCTCTCTCTCTCTCTCTCTCTCTCTCTCTCTCACACACACACACACACACACAGTTCTAAGATCGATCCTGCATTGTTTAAACACATAAGAATCTTATTGGGGAGTGGAGACATGCACCTCGACATAGCCTTAATTTGTCAATGCCTGGACATGCACAAATGGTACTACTATTACTAAAGCTAAAAGGACATGCTAATATATAGTTGGGAATCAAACTCCATTTTCTTAACGATTTTTTGGATTTTCGTATTTTGTTAGTTTTTTTTTAATGAATTTTTATTAGATTCGTTTTATATTTTTTGGTTTAGTCATCGGTTTCGACGAGATGAGTCTAAAAGTATAACAATGTGAACAAAAGCACAAAAAAAAAAAAAAGGGTTCACTGAGGACGAATAAAGTATACCAAACAGTTGTATTTTTTTGGTCTAAAGTGTCGTTTTACATGATTTTTTTCAACTTCGGTTCACATTCTTATACTTTCCTGATTTCTTTTGGCGATACGAATGATTAATCCCAAGAATTACAATGAAAAGCTAAACAAAAAATTATAAAAAGTTAAAAAAAAAAAAAAAAAAAAAAAGACAAAAAAAAAAAAAGTCAGGAGAATGAACTTTTGTGATTTGGCAGTGAATGCCAAGTTAATAGATTTGTTTTATAATTTGCAAAAACAGTAGTGTTAATATTATCTTATCCTTAATATTTTCACCTGATTTGTTTTATAAGTTCTTTTGATTTTTTGTTACCTTCCTATGGTTTAATGCTATGTCATCTTATGGTGAAAGTCAACGGGAATACGAGATTTCCTTACAAGGGAGGTGTGACATTCTCGCACTGATGGATTTGAAAATAGGTGGTGGTTAGTATACATAAAATTATATAACCCCGTCCCTCCCCACATATATAGCTCATCTGATTTGAAAATATCGCGAGTCGCACAACAGAAACGAATACCTTGGCATGCATTTCCCGTCCTCAAATATTCTAGTGATCATATATAGCAATCGTCTATTAATCTAAAACGAAGAAAAAAGCATATTGAACAAAAACACGCACAAAGTTAAACACATAAAACTTACAGAGAAGAAAATGATGTCGAAAGGTTTTGGCGTTCCCTTAGCTAAAAATGATCTCTAATACGTATATCTTCTGAAACAAGTACCAACAAGATCTCACTCTAGAGCTCATAAAATTCACGTAGTCAGATCTGGAGTACTCGTTCGATCGATACTTTGAGTTACCGATGATGACCACACACAAGACTCGTACTAAAGCAGATAAACTGAAAATTTGCAAGATGTAGCTATGTACGCTGCATACACGTTGTCGAAGACCTAGTTTTCATGACTTGAACTCGAAGAATGTTAAACACGCGCCTTACCACCCTTCTAGCTTTACGACGTAGAATTTAAATTTATGCAACGATTTTCGTTCTTCGAACAAGAGAACAAAGAGAGAGATAAGTTACTATCCACTTCCTCATCCCAAAGCATTTCTTTCACCTCCTTTTGCCTTGATTTCATGCTTAGTGACAAGTTAAGATCGAGCTCGTGATCAATGTCTTGGGCTTTTCTCTTCAATCTGTTGGGCTTTTGGTCTCCATTGGTGCTCCAACTGGTGTCTAAGGTAATGGAGTTCTTTACAAAATCCATAGTACTGATCTCTCCTCCATTTCCATGCCACTGCCTGAAATCTTTGGAGAACTCATGGGTTTTATTGCTATTATTTTGCATTATGATTGTAGAATCGTTATCGACGTAGAAGCCCCCGATGTTCCTTCTATTTGCACCAATACCCCCATGGAACCTCTCATTTGTTATGCAAGACCTTGACATCCAGTTTCCATGGCCACTCCAAGAAACATCCCTGCATCTGTAAAGATAATCGATCGATTTCAATGTTACGAAAAACCAAGAAATATCTAGAAGTCATTTATATGTTCTGTAAATTTCACTTTGATATACACGTTGTCGGTTATACCAGTAATGAATCTTGTCTGCAATGTTTGTAGTCGATAGGGATGGCAATGGATCGGTTTGATCCGGATTTTGCAATTACCATACCCAAACCCAAAGTATTTATCTATACCCAAATCCAAACCAATATCCGATGGGTATGAATTTTAGTACACCATAACCAAACCATATGGATTTGGATTTTATCCAAACATCACCAAACCCGCATTAATATTCATTCCATTAATGAACATATGAAGGAAAAAGACTATATATTAAAATAAAAAAAGTAATATACCATATGATTTTTCCATTAAACATCTAAATTCCAACATAATCAAAGAAAATAACTAAATAATAAACTTTTCTTAAGAGGTTCCTATAGAGATTCTTGAGATTTTCAAGGGATTTGAGAGGAATAAGGAGGGAGGAGGGAGATAAAAGAAAAAGTCACTGAAAATTATGAATTGAAAAATAAAATTACATGTACACAAAAAAATAATGTGTATATATATATATCCTATAAATAATATTATATGGATCGGTTTGGGTTTGGGTTTGGCCGAATACTTGCTAAGACCAAACCCAAATCCGAACCCGTTGGGTATCATGTTTTGAAAATCAAACCCACCCCATGGGTAGGAAAAAAATATGAAAAACCGCACCAATTGGGTCGGTTTGGTTTGGGTATCCCTAGTAGTCGATATTTTTTGAAATTGTCATCCCTAGTAGTCGATATTTTTTGAAGTACTTTTTTTTAGTATGCGGCATTATTGGTTCATGTTTATGGAAAATACTATTGATCAGGGGATTAATCTTTTTTTATCATACCTGAAATCAGACCTAAATTTTGGATCAAGCACCAGGGGTTGCCGAAGGCCAATTTCTGCTCTTCTAGCAAGATACCCTCCTCTACCATTTATAACTGTGAAATAAGGAAAAATATAATCTCAGAATAAAAATTGGTGAAGATGGAAAACAAAAACCAAGAAAAAATAAAAAATGAAAACATATTCATTTCGATCAGTCCATGCTAATTACCTTGGCCCTGATTATCAATCTTTTTGCTCCGGTACATCTGTTACACCAAAACCCGCGAGTATAACATCGAGGATACTCGTGAATAAAATCATAAGCTAAACTAAGAACTACTTTGGCTTAAAAGCAAAAAACTGGATTATTGGATTATTCGTTTTGTCTTTATTCAATTTTTTTTTTGCATTTGTTAGTTTTGTATCAAGATTTTGTGATTTCTGTATTCCTCTCGACGAGACGAATCTAACAAGTATAAAATTATGGTCAAAACTCAATTTTTTTTTAATAAAGCCAAAATTAAACCAATAAACTGGTTTATTTTCGGCTTTATTCAAAAAACTATTACTTTTGACCACAATTTTATACTCTTTGGATTCGTCTCGACGAGAGGAATTCAGAAACCACAAAATCTTGATACAAAACTATAAGTTTAGCTTATACAAAACAAAATCTGGATTCGTCTGAGTTTAGCTTATATGAAAACCATATTCTCTATCTTTAATTAATTTTTTGTTGGCTGAGTTTCCATTAAGTTATTTTCAGTATTCTTGGACTACAGGTTGTCAAATCAACAAGTTATTCTCTTCACTTACATCAGCTGATTTGACAACTTATAGTTCAAAAATATCGTAGTGGATACTCACCATAAATCTGTTACGTACCTGCAAGTGGCTCTTGACATGGGCAATATTAAGGCCCTTGACATTCATCAGTTGCTGAACTAATTTGGGTGTTGCTCCTATATATCACACAAATAAGTAGATCATAATTCAAGAATTCTGAATATGTATTTAGATATATGGGAATTCTGAATAAGTAGATCAATACGTTAGACTGAAAGTTTCTGAGGCCTTACTTTCTTGACCCCCGAGTTGTTCTACAGCTTGAAGAAAACACATATGGAGATCCGGAGTCCACCTTAGCCGCGGAACCTTAGATCGCATATACGGCCTCACCCCACCGGAGCTAATAACCTTCTTCGGATCATTATCACCCTCCTCAGATATGGTGGTGCTTGAGCTTTCGCTTGTTTTCGGCTTATTTTCATCACAACCCTCGTCTTCCTCCTCGCGATCCTCTTCTTTCATCTCTGGCGGTGGATCAATATCGTCCACAATTTCCTCTATGTTTCTTTTCTTGGAATTTTTCAAAGTTGGAAGCTAGTTTTGATGATCACATGATGAAGTTTTTCTTGGACTGTTTTAATGTGTGGAAGGAAAAATTTGGAGTACAAGGAGCAAAAGGTCTATGGAGTGATGAAAAATGGCAAACCTAACTACTACGACTCTCAAAAAGTCCTAAGTTAACATTGAGATAGACCTGTCTACACGGCTTCCCATTGCTTCTTTGTCGACATTTATTTATGTTGAAAATTCATTTATATCTAGTAATGTATACGGCTTTATATATATATGCAATATAGATCTTATTTGATAGATCTTAACTAGTTGTATTATGTCGGACCGTTTTTCCACCATCTTTCCTAAAACCAATTGGTGTTAGGAAGGGTTTTCAATTAAGTCTTTTATGGAATTTGACGTTGTACCCACAAGTCTGTTTTTAGAGCGGTCGCAGAGAGTGACATTGTGTAACCAAATCTATTGGAGCACTCCAGCCCAACATATTAAACAAATTTTTTGAAAGCTGAAAAAATATTATAAATTGAAAGATATAAACAATTGAAAAGAGTGAAAGTGGACTATAATTTTAGGACGGAAGGAATAGACAACACTGTTATGTGAGGTGGTCAAAGTTCTGGATTAGAATATAGGTCATCAAGAGGAAAAACTTCCATGAGATAGTAACACATTGCCTTTTTCTTTTCTTTTTTTTGTTAATATACACGAAAATGAAAAATACTACGATATATACACATTTTGTATCAAAAAGTTTTATCTTGGTATTATGAATTTTTTACAATTACTACGAAGTTCTATGTGATTTTATATGAAGTTGAAGTGCATTTAACGAGGTGCATATCGTACTTACCCAAACGGGAGAGTTTATATTAGCACTTTGCATTTTAAATGAACATAACCCTCAAATAAATGGACCGAGTGATGAATAGGCCGGGGCGATTGTGCACTTCAAGTACAAAAAAAATCTATTATTGTTGAGATTTGTTCGGAAAATTTTGAAAGTATATAAATCAGCCATCGTTTTTACTTTTTAGCATGTTACAAAATAACCATGCACTCTACGTATTTTAATTTTTGAATCCTATTCTCTACCTTTTTTGGGGTATACATATAACCATGTTAAGGTGTCCGGGTCAATATACGTGATATTTTTGTGTCTATAATATTTTTAAACTCGACCACGTAAATCTTTGTTTCGTTCTTTTACTTAGGAAACTACAATGAACTAATGGTAAGTCTGTGGTGGTACCTAGTGATACTTTGTGTCGGAATAATTCACGGATTTGTTTTTTGCTTCGTACCATGAACTCCACCTATAAAAACGAAAGTTGCATTTTTGTACATTTCTCTGAGATTCCACAATTTTCAATACATGAGATATAGTCCTAATAATATGGCGCTCCTGTCTTGGGTCTTTCCCAAGACTAGATTTGAGGATTCCTCCCATCCTCTTCTAGGGAACCCAATACATCTTTTTTACAAAGGGTACTCTTGTATGTCATTAATTTGTTCTGTACTGTTTTTTATTTTTTGGAAATTGGAATGAAAAATGAGAATAAGAACATGATTCTAAGGTGTAATTTTTGTTAATTAGGAAATTAAATTTGTGTTATAGCTAGTGCAATTCGGTAGCACTAGTTATAACGGAACCGGGGGAGTGCTGCGCAGCGTACTGTGCGGCTCCTTTCAGCGCCGCGCCTGCATCGTTTAGAAGATCGGAGACGTTCATCGCGTAGAGCTTGTCGAGTACTACAGGTGTACCAAAACTCAACTCGATCGGATATTGTTAAATGCCTCATCGAATCCGAAACACAAATAACTTGAAAAAAAATGAGTTCAATAGTTTTCATCTAGTGTTTCAAGTTTTATGTGTTCCAATTTTTTTCTAGTTATTTGTGTTCCGATGAGGCACTTAACGATATCCGATCGAGTTGATTTTTTATACACCTGTAGTACTCGATGAGCTCTACACATTGTACGTCTCCGATCGTTAGAACGATGCCGGCGCAGTGCCGGAAAGAGCAGCACAACACACTACACAACACGGTGCTGCGCAGCACCTCCCCCGCTTAATGATCTCCAAAATGTAAACCATATAAACTTGTGAGCTATTTATGTCTTGGTAATTTTTTTAACGAGAGATAATTTCATTCCAAACTTACAAAGATTTCATCACACGATCCAAAAAAATGAACCGAGACTACCAATCTACATGCAAGCACCGGAGCACATGTACTAACAGACTCAATGATACATCTTGCAAAAGCAGTATGTCTGTCTCACTTTTACTGCAATATTATTTGTAATTTTGGAAACTCTGTTTAGTAATTCATATGACACCCTCTATTTCTTTTGGTTCTTGAAAAGGTAGCCTTGTTGTAGCATGTGAGATATTTTAATTTTCAATGATTTTGTTTGATTCGTTGATCTTGAGATTTGAGTAGGCTTGGGAAAACATTGGCATCGTAAAAGGTCAACTCCAAACAATCCCCTGTATTTTTTAAAATGTCATTACAGTCCACAGAAACCAAATAAAAATTGCATGAGAACACGTAACCCTCCCTAATAATGCGGATCAATACCATTATTCCAGAATGAGCATGTTTGTCTTTTTGCCTTCAAATTTGTCACTCCTCCCAACCACCACATGCCATGTACGATAGTCTGTTTTTTTTTGTTTTTTGTATTGCAGGGTGTCCGGTTCAGTTTGCATGCGCCTCAAACTAATCTTTATAGGAATCCCACAATCCTTTTACATACATGTGTGCGGGGTGAGGTAGCCCCGAGAGTTGTTGGCGATAAGTATCAAACTTAAGACTTTTGGAGGGAAAGAAACTCCTAATTAAGTTCCAACCAAGACCACTTCGCCAAGCCCATGGGTTCATGTATGATCATCTTGCATGAACAAAATCATCATCATCTGGAGAATCCTGCAGTAATAGAGGTTTGAAGAACTCGGCTCGGCCCATGAACAGGCCAGGCCATTTGAGAACAATACTATCGCAAGTATATATAGGAACAAAAAAGGCCTAAAATGAAGAAATTTAAAGATTATTCGGAAATTTAAAGTAAATGTAATTGATTTTCTAAACTATTTTGCTTTCTGATTCTCATGGGGGGTGCCAATTTTTATTCACCACAAGTTACAAATTGCCAATGCTTCATATATTGTACGATAAAATATCAACGTAAAAACTCTATATATGAGTCATATTTTGGCAAGTGCGGAAGTGTACGACAGTACGAGAATAGGATAAGTAATTACAAACTGGCAAGGGCGGGGGTTTACCGAAAAAATGCAGGTACCTCTCTTCCGGTGTATTTTCAACTGCAGGATTGGACAAAAGACTCTTCTCGATCGTGTGCAATCCAGCGGCTGAAAATGCACGAGAAGAGAGATACATGAACTTTAATTGGGTACAGTTGTGTGTATCCGGTCCTGCCGCATACAAATTAAGAAATCTGGTTCTGAAATTTCTTATTGAGTGTTGACATCGTAATAGTAAATCGCATATACTTCTCACCTACTTCAGGCATCTTTTGAGCCCAAAATTGGGCCAGTTTTTGGGTCTAATTTAGTTGTTTTAGTTAGCGTGGTCTTTGTTAATTAACATTGTTTATTCAGAACGCCGAATCCCATTAATTAGCTTGACAACAAATTAGTCCTTGCTTACAAGCACCTGATAATTAATTTACTTGGGAAATTCTATTAACACCCCCTTTTTTTTTCTCAAGTACTGAAGTTGCCTAAAAGGACATTTTATAAAGATGGTACACTGCTTACACCCCTCCTCTGCGCCATTAACGTAGCAGCTGTGATCGGGGGACTTCTACCCTGTAGTTAGGGCCGGCCCAAGCCTTTGGAATGCCCTAGGCTTAGTTTAAAAATTGTGTCCTAAGAGTACAACACTTAAATAATTTTTCCAGCAACAACCACAATATGAGAAAACCAAAATAATATAAAAGTTCTATTAATCATTGTTGGGTCTTGTTATGCAAATTATCAATAAGGACCCAAACTAACCATTAAAATCTTTTATCGTTTGAGGTATAAAAACTGAAAAATTGGTCAAAAAAATTCAACAAATCCTTGTCAGATTATCAAAGCTGAAAGAGTAAAAAATATTGTAATTTGCATAAAATATAACTTATTCTACTGACGATAACTTTTAATTTGTTTTAGTTTGGGCTAAATGCCCAATGCTTATTACAATTGTTTTAAGCCTTTTTATTTTTCTATTGGACCTTTTTATTTTTCATTTCGGCTAAAAAAGACCCCTACCCGTGAATGCTGTATAGAATTTGTCAAATTGATCTACACGTCTTCACAGAAACAATTTCAATCAAGTAGATTTGTGTAAATGAATTGAAGTACAGAAAGAAAGGGAAGAGAGAAGAGAGAAGAAGAGAGAGAGAAACTATTTCATCTGTTCATTTTCATTCCTATCACAGGAGCGGGAAAACTCAACTTATACAATGATACAACCGACATGTTAACTAACCACAATGGTTACTAGACCAAACTAACTCAACCACAGGTAAAACAGAAATAACAGAATACAATCTCAACTGCACCTAATGAGCTTCTCTAATAGCCCCCTTCAAACTCATGGGAAGAGGCTTAACCATGAGTTTGGAAGCAAGATGTTGAAAACGAGCAACTGAAAGAGCTTTGGTAAACACATCAGCAATCTGAGAGTCAGAGGAAACACGCTGAACATGCACTTGACGAGCCAAGACTTTTTCACGGATAAAGTGGTAATCCACCTCAATATGTTTGGTTCGAGCATGAAAAATGGGATTAGACGCAAGTGCAATAGCAGACATGTTGTCGCAGAAAATCACAGGAACACTATCAAGCGGAACATGCAAATCAGTAACTAATTGCTGCAACCAAACAAGGTCTGCAGTCACTTGAGCCAAAGCTCTGTATTCGGCTTCAGTACTAGAGTGGGAAACAATGCTTTGCTTCTTAGCACTCCACGAAATCAAATTGTCCCCTAGAAAAACACAAAAATCTGAAGTTGATCGGCGATCTAAATAGTCTCCAGCCCAATCAGCATCACAAAAAGCAGTAAGACACAAAGAAGAAGGAGTAAAATAGAGTCCCTGGTCCAACGAAGACTTTACATATCGCAGAATTCGCTTAACTGCTGTAAAATGAGTCTGAGATGGTGCATGCATATATGGACACACATAATTGACAGCATAGGAGAGTTCAGGTTTTGTGATTGTCAAATATTGCAAAGAACCCACTATAGATCTGTAGAGTTGACTATCCTCAAATGGAGCAGAATCATGAACTGTAGAAGATTTGGCAGAAGAATGTGATAAACTGGGTTTACAATCACTCATCCCAGCTTTGGCAAGTAACTCAAGGGCATATTTATGTTGGGTAAGAAACAAACCGTGACTGTCTCTATGAACTTCAATACCCAAGAAATAGTGAAGATTGCCAAGATCTTTAAGGGCAAACTTGGTTTGCAGTTGAGGCAAAAGAGAATCAATAAACTCAGGGTTACTACCAGTCACTATAATGTCATCCACGTAGATAAGCACATATGTAATATGACTGTCCTTAGCTAACACAAACAAAGATGTGTCTGCCACACTATTTTGAAACCCAAGAAGCTGCAAATGAGAAGAGAAAAGAGAATACCAAGCTCGAGGTGCCTGACGGAGGCCATACAATGCTTTGTGTAATTTGCAAACATATTGAGGTCTGTGAGGATCTATATAACCTTGGGGTTGTTTCATGTAGAAATCTTCTTCAAGAACACCATGGAGAAAGGCGTTAGAAACATCCAATTGTTTCATAGGCCACCCAAAATGAACAGCTAGAGCAATGACAAGTTTCAATGTGGGCTGCTTGATCACAGGACTAAAAGTTTCTGTGAAATCTAAACCTTCAGTTTGTTGGTTGCCCCTAGCAACCAATCTGGCTTTGTATCTTGCGACAGAGCCATCAGAATGTCTCTTCAACTTAAATATCCAATGACAACCTATGATATTAGCATGAGAAGGTGCAGGAACGAGAGACCAAGTACCTTTGGACAACAATGCTTCATACCCAACTGACATGGCCTGTTTCCAAGTCTCAGATTTAACAGCTTCACTGAAGGTATGGGGTTCTGTTACTGCTGTGGAAGAAACAACTGAAAGGGACAATGGTACTCTTGGTTTGGTAATACCAAGTTTAGATCTAGTAATCATAGGATGCTGGCTAGGAACAGAACAAGATGGAGAAACAGAAGAGGAATGAGGAGCATGGGATTGAGTAGGAACAGGGGACTGAGAAGAAGAATGTAGAGGGACAGAAGTTGGAACAGGAACATAAGGAACAGATAAGGAAGTACTGTGGTCTGTGGCAAAAGAAATATCAAAAGGATAAGTAGAAGAAATAGGGTAGCATGGTGGAGGAGCAGAAGGTACAGAATCAACAATGGATTTATAAGGAAATGTATACTCCACAAACTTGACATGTCTGGGTGTATATACTTTCTGAAGAATAGGGTCATAACATTTGTAACCTTTAGAAACAGAACAATAGCCCAGAAAAACACAAGGAGTAGACTTAGGACTCAGTTTATGAGGTATATAAGGTTTGAGCCAAGGAAAGCACATACAACCAAATGGTTTTAGGCTAATGTAATCAGGAGTTTTATGAAACAAAAGTGTATATGGTACTTGGAACTGAATAGCTGAATGTGGAAGCCTGTTAATAAGAAAAACACTAGTAATCAATGCCTCTAACCAGAATTGAACAGGCATGGTAGCTTGATGTAGAAGTGTGAGAGTAGTTTCTATGAGATGTCTATGGACTCTCTCAGCTCTCCCATTCTGTTCAGGTGTATAGGGACAAGAGGTTTGATGAACAAGACCAAGTTCAAGGAAAAGTTGGCACAAATACTTATTGATGAATTCCCCCCCATTATCAGATCTAAAGGACTTAATATGAGAATTAAACTGAGTCTGAACATAAGTACAAAAATGGGTAAGAACAGATTGAACATCAGACTTGTAATGTAAGGGAAACAACCACAGGTATCTAGTGTAATCATCCATAACAACTAGATAATATCTGAATCCACTAAAGGACACAACAGGGGCAGGACCCCACACATCCATGTGCATGAGTTCAAAATGATGTGAAGCATGAGAAGTAGACAATGGAAAGGGAAGTTTATGACTCTTAGCAACATTACAAGAATTACAATTAACAGCAAAAGGTTTGTGAATAGGTAAATTGAATTGATGCACTAGATGTTGCATAGAACCAGAATTTGGGTGTCCCAATTTCTGATGCCACAAAGTTGCAGAAGTAGATTGAGGAAAGGAATTTGAAGAAGACAGCAAAGCTTGAGGAGGTGTGCTAAATGAGGCTTGAATTGGATACAACCCCTGATGGGATGGTCCATGATGAAGAATCTGATTAGTGTTGATGTCCTGAATCACAAAACCATATGCATCAAAGACCAAACGACAATTGTTATCAGTGGCCAATTTGTGTACAGATAGAAGATTGTGATTAATAGAAGGAACATGAAGTAGTTGAGTAAGAGAGAAAGGATGAGGAGTAGGTAAGATGCCCTTACCAGAATGTGCCACTGGAATAGTGTGACCATTTCCTACCATAACACCTGTAGGAGCAGACTGAGAATGCTGCAAAGAAAGCTGAGAAAAGTCATTAGTAACATGGTTTGTGGCTCCACTATCTAGATACCAATTACTAGGTGGGGGAATATTAGGTTGGAAAGTAGGTGAAGGTGAAAAGGTAGGAGGACAGGTAGAAGTGTATGGAGGATATGGAGGATAAGAAGAAGTGGAATAGGTAGAAGGATAGGGTACACTGCAAGGAGGACAGATTGGTGGTAAAGGAAGAAGACCTTGATTAGTGGCAGGTGGACAAGGATAGGTTTGAAGCATGTGAACCTGTGGAATTGGAGGCCTTTGAGTGGAAGCATTGTTGGAAGAATAGTAATACTGTTGTGGTTGATAGTTCAAATTAGATCTGTGGTAGCAGGTTTTGGCTGTATGATTGGTTTTATTACAGATTTGACAAGCATATCCTTTCTGATTTCTGAAGCCTCTAGGCTTGTTACCATTAGTCCAATTTCTGTTCTGAGCCTGAGGATAAATGGTAGAATACATAGGAGGTTGTGACTGTGAATTGTAGTACGGTTGAGCACCCTGTGGTTGCACAGCATAACCAGAATTATTCTGTCCTTGATAAGTAACAAGAGGTGAACAAGAAGAAGATCCTTGTGCAGTAGTGTCTGGTTTATTCACAGTAAGAAAAACAGATGACTACAGCCCAGTATTCAGCCCAGAACTCTGCCTGCTAGATGCTCTATTCCTTCTAATATCTTCACCATTAACAATAGTAACCAGTTCCTCAAAAGACAACTCACCAATTCTTGCACTAAGAGCAGTTTGCAGAGGATCAAACTCTGAAGGCAAACCATGCAAGGTATGAAAAATGATATCATCATTAGACAGAGATGCTCCTGCAGCAGCTAGCTTGTAGGCCAATTCTTTTATAGTGTCAAAATATGCATCTATAGTTGTGGTTTTGGTAACATTGAAGAGTTGTTGTTTTAGGTCATGGATATGTGTTTTAGACACAGAGTTGAATCTATGTTCCAGGATTCGCCACACTTGAAAGGCATGATCAATTCCCAAGACTAAAGGTAAAGTAGTCGCAGATATAGTAGCAATAAGGCATGATATCAGTTGTCCATCGATAATCTTCCAGAGTACCAGATCTGGTTCAGAAACTGTAACCTCAGTGGTTCTAACTGCAACCTCAGTGGTTCTAACTGCATCAGATGCAGGTTTTACAATAGTACCATTCACATAGCCAAAGAGATCATTGGCTTTCAAAGCATGTTCTACTTGTGTTCTCCAGATAACGTAATTATTCGAATCAAGTTTAATAGGAACGAGAGAATGTATATTTGCAACAAGAAAAACGAGCGAAGGGGGAAGATTCAATCTAACCGAAGTGGAATCAGTTGATGAAGATGACGCTGTAGTCATTCTTTAATTCCTGCAATTCTTCGTTCAAATCTAGACTTGAATGGCAGAATCGAAAACCCTAACTCAGATGAAACGCAGTCTGAGATCGCAGAACCAAAACCCTAACTTTGCGAATCAAGAATTCAGGATCGTAATCGAAGATGACAGATGTCGTAATGCTTTGATACCATATAGAATTTGTCAAATTGATCTACACGTCTTCACAGAAACAATTTCAATCAAGTAGATTTGTGTAAATGAATTGAAGTACAGAAAGAAAGGGAAGAGAGAAGAGAGAAGAAGAGAGAGAGAAACTATTTCATCTGTTCATTTTCATTCCTATCACAGGAGCGGGAAAACTCAACTTATACAATGATACAACCGACATGTTAACTAACCACAATGGTTACTAGACCAAACTAACTCAACCACAGGTAAAACAGAAATAACAGAATACAATCTCAACTGCACTTAATGAGCTTCTCTAATATGCTGGAGTATTAAAAATCATTGGAGTACCCCAATTTTTGGGGATTTTTTTAGTGCCCTAGGCCTTGGGCCTGGACCGGCCCTGCTTGTAGTGCTTTGGGGCACTACAAGGTCCCTGGATCCATTAACGTAAACCCTCCCAAAACCTCTCCAAAATGTACATCTTCATCCTTTATCGAACGTTAACCCTCCCAAAACGCACACTATTATTACCACACCTTGATTAAAAAGTCTCAAGCTTCAATGGGGGACCAAGAATTTATTGAGAGAAAGTAATGTCAGAATGGGAATCTAAGATTTAGACATTACATAGGTTAGTCATTTTCGGCCATTAGATTTTTTGACATTAAAAAGGTTTAACAATTGGCGATTATTTATGTTCGGATATTCAGTGTTGAACAAAGTAAGATAGTTCATAAATATAAATCGCGAAAAAAACATTTTTTGTATGTATTTTACGAAATGAACAAACGAGATTTGTTCACATTTATAATTCCAAACAAATTTGCCTTGTCCATTTTTTTAAATTCGAACGATGCAGATATGCAGTTAATACGCATTTCTAGTGTGATTTTTTCCCAATTGATATCAATTTCATTACGTTAATTCTACGTAGATATCCATACCCAACCAATGCAATGAAGTATCTTTTCATCCATCCCAAAGACTTGAAGAAGTTTTTACGAAGAATTTTACCACAAACAAGGTGGTTTTATGCATTTATGTGAATCATATGGCTAATAATTTCATTTACTAAAATCATTGCATTATAACTTGTAGATATTTGCAAGTGGTGGCTAGCTCATGCAGATGCTCCACACTGCACGGGATCGAGTCTCATTCCCCCTCCCCCATGTAATAGATTAGGAAGATAGTAAATAAAAAAATAAAAAAATTGTAGATATTTGATAGCCATGAAGCATTGATGACTTAGACCCGTGATGTTGGAAAAACAAATGGTTTTGTTATTGTAATCAAACAATCGGTCTCGGGGGTGGTAAAAAAGGACCAAGGAATTACCCTTTCATGTGAAATAAGTGGTCAATATAGATAAATAAATAAATAAATAAATAAAAAGAGAAGAAGAAGACCACCGCGTCTGCAAACTTGACCAACACCACGAGTATGAAGAACACCAGTCTCCTCAACCCGACGTCTCCTATTAGACCCAGTTGGATGAACACGTCCACCTCCATCTATTTTAAAATTAAAAATATAAGCATATGGAAAATGTAAGTTCAACATATCAAAAAGATCATAATAACTTTGTTCGGAAATAAAAATATGTGAACAAATCAAAATTGTTTGAATTTTTACTGGAACAAGATCCAATTGTTCGTAAAATAACTATAAACAGACTCGAATTGTTTGAATTTATAGTTTCATACAAATGTTCATCGTTTGACTTTGTAAATCCGAACGACACAAGACGTAAAATAAAATATGCATGGAGAACAGTTTCGAAAGCCAAATCGAACCTAAAATATGTTTTTCTTTAGTTAAAATACATCGGATGGCTGGAGGTGGATCGGATAAGGTGATTACAGTGGTGGGAGTTACATCGGTAGGGTGGTTTTCACCGTTGGAGGGTGGGAGAAGACTAATTTGGAAAAGAATATGAATGGGGTGGAATCCTTTATTTGGAAGTAAGTGGGTGGTGAATCTGGTGGATGGGATGAATAAGAGAAGGGTATTTTCGGGTAACTGTATTGGGTGTGTAGAGAAACTTATTTTAGTTATTTTATTCCAAGGTATATTCATAGTTTTCCAAAAGATTTTAGCAACTAAAATCATGGTGATTTTAGCAAATGAGTTCAGCAGATGCTAAAATCATAGTATGTCAAATCAAAAAATTAAGTGTTTCTGTGTATTATTTTTTGAATTTTTTACACCGAATTAAAGTACACGGGGAGTACTTTAATTTGGTGCGAAAAAATCGAAAAACGGTACACGTAACCACTTCATTTTTTGATTTCAAAACCAAGATTTTAGCATCTGCTGAACTCATTTGCTAAAATCATGGTGATTTTAGCAACTAAGTTGCTAGTAAAATCTTTTGGAAAACTATGAAAAGGTGTACTTGGCCCTACTGAAAAAAAAAAGAAAAAGAAAAAGAAAAAGAAGAGGGGTGTGAATAGAATTTCCCCATTTACTTTTACTATTGGCAAGTTTAGTGGAAAGACAGATTTAGCGCCATTGGACCAATCTACTGCTATATACTACTCCCTCCGTCCCTAAATTTTGGCCTCTCATCCTATTCTAAAACTAGCTATAACTTTTAATTGGTAATGAATTTTATAGTCAATATGGATCTTATTTGATAGATCTCAAATAATTCTATAAAAACAATGTTTTCGAAATCATGTAAAACAATGTATATTACGAGATATAATCAATTGAAATGTGGCACGAACTCCCAAAATGGACAAATAAATGGGGACGGAGGGAGTATTATTTTTGGCATGGGTAACAATAAACATTTGTTCACAAGCATTGTAAATTTGGCCCGCGACCTTTATGTTCGCTCACTTGGGTAATCATCAGTGTGTCCGACTCTATTCAGTTTTCAGTTCTCCAGCTCAATAAAATTGTCAATGGATCCATCTTGGGCCTACAAACCATCTCATTTGTTCATATAGCTATTGATATCCGACCAAGTTAATTTTTTAGATGAAAATTCTTTTTTGTGAGATCTATGAGATGAACCGCCCTAATCATGATACGGATTAAGCCCGAAGTCCTGAAAACGGAAGCGGAAACTGGTGTGCGAGCCCAATCTCTCAAAAGTTTGAAATTACAATAATGAGGGGAAAAACCTTTCCAATGCTAAATGAAAGAGTCTTGGGTCCAGGCCTGCATTGGCCCGACTCCAATTATGCCGTCGACCCACCAAGCACTCTCAAGTATTGGGTCCAGGCCTGGATTGGTCCGACTTCAACTTGGGCATCTGCCTGAAATGCCCCCCTGGAAAGGCCCAGCCCACAAAATTTACACCCCTTAAAGTACGGCCCAGACAAAAAAACATCCAGAAGTGCGGTAGCATGTAGGAACAGAGCTCAGTCCATTTGCATCTCTCCATAACCATAAGCAACAAGTTGGTTTCAAGCACTAGAGGTTGGTTTCACTGGTCGGAAATTTGGACTTAATTGGACAAAGTCCGAATTCAAGTCCTTAGCCTCCTAGGACAAATCAGCGCGTACGGTTGCAAAAGAACGGAGCTACTCGTGAATAGCTTGTGACTCGGCTCGTTTAATCGAGCTGAGCTCGAACTCGAATTTTAGGCTCATTTAGTAAACGAAATTTCGCCCGACTCGTAAAAAGATTTCGTTTGAAGAGGCTCGTTAAGTGGAGATATCTTGACTTCTACTCATTAGGGTTTGCATTTCGTTTGCGAACGAACCAAACTCGATTTCGATTTTTACGTTCGTTACTAACGAGACGAGCTCGAGCTCTACAAAGCTCGGCTCGTTTACACCACACTTGGTGGAACTTTAGTTTCAATCTTGAAGTAAGTGCAGTGGGGTCCATCCACATGACATAATAATATTCCTCAATAGACTTTGTACTATACCTGTACTTCTATTTTTTATTTTGTGTTTTGGCAAAAAAGACAAAAACTAGTTTTTTAGTTTTTTAGTTTTGTCTTTATTAAAAAAATTGTATTTGTTAGTTTTGCGTCAAATTTTCGTGATTTATGGATTCATCTCGATGAGAAAAATATTACTTTTGACCATAATTTTATATCACAAAAACTTGACACAAAACTAACAAATGCAAGAAAAAATTGAATAAAGACAAAACGAAAAAAACCAAAAAACCAATTTTTCTCTTTTTTGCCAAAGCACCCCACCAACGAAAAAAAGTTGCAAACAGTGAAGCAGGATAATTCTGGTCTTGGTATAAAAACGAAAGAGCGTGGCATTCTGGTAATTTTTTATCCACAGTGTTCCTCGAGTCGCCACCGTTCGAACACGTCACTCCAACGTTTTCTACTGTTTTTCGTCGTCTTCGACTTCACTCTTTCTCAGTGTTGCCACAAATTACGGCCATTGCAATATCCACCACCGATTTAGGGTTTCTTTCATGCCACCTTAAACCCAGAAATTTTCTTTCCTTTCGCTGGCGCACAAGCACAAAAAACTACTGAAAACCTATCCAATTTTGCCGGCAAATGGCTTCTGCCCATGGATTTACTTCTCTCACCAACTCGGGAATCACGCATACCTGTTCCACCCAAAGGTATCATCTACTTATCCCTCAAATTTATCAAAAGATCAATCTTCAATCTTGTTCTAGGGTTTCAACTATAATCTGCAACAGCCAAAACCCTAGTTTTTCTGTAGCTAAACGGAGTAAAACTCGAGACTTGAGGCTGTTCAATTCGGTTGAGTTAGACAGTTTTCTAACCAGCGACGATGAGGGTGAAATGAGTGATGGGTTTTTCGAGGCAATTGAGGAACTAGAGCGAATGAATAGGGAGCCTTCGGATGTGTTAGAGGAAATGAATGAACGGTTATCGGCTCGTGAACTGCAGCTCGTGCTGGTGTATTTTTCGCAAGAGGGGAGAGACTCTTGGTGTGCGTTGGAGGTGTTTGAGTGGCTCCGAAAGGAGAACCGAGTTGATGAGGAGACGATGGAGCTTATGGTTTCGCTAATGTGCGCGTGGCTCAAGAAGTTGATTGAAGGGAAACAGGATGTGGGTTATGTTGTTGACATTCTTGTGGACATGGATTGTGTTGGTTTGAAGCCTGGGTTTAGTATGATTGAGAAGGCGGTATCGTTTTATTGGGAGATGGGGGAGAAGGAGAGAGCGGTTTCATTTGTGAAAGAGGTTTTGAAGAGGGGGATCGGTTATTACCAGGGGGATCGTTCGAAAGGGCATAAGGGAGGCCCTGCTGGTTATCTTGCTTGGAAGATGATGGTGAGGTTCTGTTAACCATAATTCTAAAGTTTATCGTCTTGGTATTTGGTTTCGTTATGGGATTTGGATTGTCTGTTCTTTGATACTCTCTGTCACCTTTTCAGTTTTCTTGCTAGAATTGAATTGCAGGAAACTCTCTTTAATGTTGGGTTGAAATTTTTGAAAGATTTTATCTCGTGAGGGGATACCAAACTATCTTGTTGTGGATGTTTTAATGGTTTACTCTATAAAATGTTTTAATTGTGTATAGATGCGCAACGATATGGATATGTATTTGTTTAATTATTCCGTTAAGGGTTAGTTTACCTACACGGTACACATTGTTATGCTGCATTTTCTACTCTATATCTTCTTTCTCTTAAAATGATAGTGTATGCACTTATTCCAACACATGTTTTTAATTTCAATTGTGCACCCAGACCTTCAGATTTGTATGTTCCTCATGTGTAATCATAGCTAATTTAGGTTTTTTTGAACTTACTGTTCTGCTATCTCAAAACTATTATCTTAAGTGTTGTGCTTTTACTGAAATTTTGGAAACGTGTACAAAATGTTGCGCAAGTGTTTGAGTCTGGGCACCAATGTGGAAGAAGATGTAAGGAACAACACCGGTATAAAAGTTGCTGACTTCTTTGTTTTATCATAAATGTCATGGCATTATTTCTCAAATCTCACTCATTTCAATTTGGCATGGATGCTGCAAACGAATAATTTACGATATTAAAATAAAACCTAACAAAAGCACATCCATTAGTAAATTTAACTCGGACCTAAAATTTGAGGACTTGGAACATTTTTAACTCCTTCAGATGCAAATGCTATACATTGCAGCTTTACTCAACTAACATAGACTGTCAGACTGCCACGATTTCTCAGAATTAACCAAGGGATACTTTTCTTCTAAAAAAAAACAAAAAACCAGGGGATACTTTAGGAAACATAGTGACGTAAATGATATAAAGTGTATGTCTTCTTGGGGTTGGCTGAAGCTGGAAAGATTTTCCTTTGCCTTCTTCAGCTTGTTTCACAAATTGGTAGACATTGGATTTCAATGGTATCGTGCAGATAGAGTTACTTAGAACAATGGTTTTCAATTAGAAATCGAAGCAGAACATCCCAAAGGGATCCCGTTTGTGCTCAACTTAAGCTCAAGATGCCAACAGTTTTGTTGGGGCTGCTTTAGCTGACATCTTGTGTTTATGGCGTGACATGTTACAATCTGAGGCAACTTACTTCTTTGTTTAACTATTAATATAGCATGATAGCATTAGCTTTCGGCATATGTGCAGTCAGTCTTACCTTTTGAATTCTTAGCTATTGTTGCTATTATCTAGTGTGTGGATTGTTCTTTAGATAGTTTTCATTTTTTAATTGTTTCAATTTCAATGATATGTTTCCTGTCAGGCGGACGGTAAATATCGGGATGCAGTCAACTTAGTGATTGACCTGAAAGAGTCCGGGTTTAGGCCGGAGGCCTACAGCTACCTAATTGCGATGACAGCTGTGGTGAAAGAGCTGAATGAATTCACAAAAGTGTTACGCAAGTTAAAAGGTTTCAGCAAGAGTGGTTTAGTTGCTGAACTGGATCCAGACGATGTTGGGCTTATTGAGAAATATCAGTCAGATCTTGTCACCGATGGAGTTCGCTTGTCCAATTGGGTGATTCAAGAGGAAGGACCCTCTCTTCATGGGCTGGTTCACGAGAGGCTCCTTGCCATGTTTATTATTGCTGGTCGTGGACTAGAAGCTGAAAGACAGTTGTGGAATATGAAATTTGTGGGTAAGGAAGCTGATAGTGAACTTTATGACATTGTTTTAGCCATCTGTGCTTCGCAAAACGAAGAAGGTCCCATTGCACGATTGGTGTCTAGAACAGAGATCATGGGTTCTGTGCGTAAGAAGAAAACCCTATCGTGGTTGTTGAGAGGGTACATGAAAGGAGGTCATTTCGACGATGCAGCAGAGATACTGATTAAAATGCTGGATTGTGGTTTGCATCCAGAGTTTTTGGACAGGGTGGCTGTGCTTCAGGGAGTAAGAAAAAGGATTCGGCAAACGGGAGACGTGGAAACTTATCTGAAGTTGTGCAAGCGCCTCTCTGATGAAGAACTGACTGGGCCTTGTGTCATTTATCTCCACATGAGGAAACATAAGCTTTGGGTAATAAAAATGCTTTGAATGGCTCAGATGAGAGGCTTACATATATGTATAGTTTGGGGTGGGACTCAGAGCAGTACAATAATGTTGGGCGGAGCAGCTCCTTCAGGTGGATTAACTGGGAAGTTCACATTCGCATTTTGAGTATTTTGCTCTCATGTTGTAATAGAGTTGTATATATGGTGGGCGTTGAATCATAATCAAGAACACTTCGCCCCGTGTAATAGAAAGGCTGTATATTCATGCGACAGGTACGTAAAATACTCTTATTGTTTCTTTTCCATTTTTTTGGATGCGTGTATATGCTATTAAAAATTTCAAAAAACGGACTACTAAATCTATCCCTTAAACTTTTATGTGAAATAGAATGAACCGACCCTTGGAGTCCTAGACTCTGGTGTTTAATAGAAATTTTTTGAAGGATACAAAGAACTATGCTTTAGATGCTTAATACAAAGTACCAACCAACCTTGGGACTTTGGAAGATGCTTATTTAGTATTCCCACCTGATTAATAAACAACTAATTGACTATTTTTTTTGTGATTTGCGACGGTCCAACTTCTCTAGAAACTCTTCCACATCCTGTTTTACATCCATATAACTGAGAGAAAATCCTCATATTGTCTGCTCCAAGGGTGCCTTTTTTTTTTCTTTTTTTTTTTTTTTTCCTTTGTTTTTTGCAAATGTGAATTGCTCGTATTCTATTCCTATGCTTTAAAAGGTCAAACCAAACATTTGAATACGTTTTCTGAATTTTACGTTTTTGAATTGTAAAATGGGTAAAACTGGGAATGAGTACTTTTTTATACTATAACTTAGATTGAATGCAATAAATGGCTCGGATTTCATCTCGGCAATGAACGGCTTGGATCATGCAAGCACCAAGATGAAATCCGAGCCGTTGATTGCGCGATCAACGGCTCGGATGACGCACTACAGGATGCCCTCTTCCGTTTTTATATGTTGGATAGATTAATGAGTATGGGCTTTCTTGGAAGGAGTAATTTTTTTTATTAGTCCTTTGTTATTTATACCATCCAAACATAGCCATAAAATCCCATGGGGTATTTGCTGGCTTGAGCATGTTAGCATGGATTGTGGAGCAACATATGAATCACCTTTGGAATAATCCAGTTGTCCAAGTAGTATGACTTCTTTAGTTAAAACCCATCTTTCATTCTGTCTTTTGTCCCATCTTTCATTCTGTCTTTTGTCCCATCTTTATTCATTATCATGGCGATTAATGGTAAGTCATTGGATCATAAGTATTGAGAAGTGAGGTCTGTGCACATGTGAAATGGATCCTAGGAGTTGAATTTTGAAACTAAATTTTTATAGGGTTTTTCTAAGTCTCACAGGGGTGCTAATTAACTCCTCTTTGATTTTTTTTTCCCCCGAACAAAAATCCGCATTCACCTCACAAACATCACATGCAAAACCAAAAAAAAAATCAGGTCTGTGCACATGAGAAATGGATCCTAGGAGTTGAATTTTGAAACTAACATAAAAGGGTTTGGATTCTCTCAAGTCTAAGTTTTGGACTGGGCGAGACTGTCCAAAGCCGAAACATTAATTGTAGCAATAGCCTATTTAGTTTTGGACTGCTCCATCCAATCCAAATTAAGGACGGGGAGGATCCAATTCCAACATAAAACAAACTCCTAAATAAAAAAGCAGATGCTTTCTCTGTCTCTTTTTAAGTGTGTTGATTCGTAAATTCAACTTATTAAAGAAACATCATCATTACATCTTTCACATCAACTATGACCTCTACTTTTCAAAATTATTGTCTACTTTTATCCACTAATTTTTCAAAAGGGCAAAATAATAATTGTACAACCTTTTACCCATTTACTTTTCAAATCACAAACTTATTGGCCAGATCAAAATGAAAATGTCGACACTAAAGAAGGGAGGACGGAGGGAGTAATATACTATATGCCTAAAAACCATTAAGGGAAGTGTACCAATAAAAGAGTTTTTAAAGTTCCCACCCGGTCCGAGATGTTATCGGACTCTGCCACATCACCTTGGTGTGCGTATGTAGGTGTCCATATCAGTTTGGGTACAAGTTAGGTGTATCCATATCATTTTTCTCCTTGGGAATGGAAGTCTGGGTCTTTTGTTGAGGACTTTCTACCATCATTTGTGGCCAAGCATTTGCCACCCAGCAAAGCAATATTTATTGAAGGCCAGAAATCTTTTATGGTATGAGCTGAGAAACAGGTTGGTCTCTCTCTCTCTCTCTCTCTCTCTCTCTCTCTCTCTCTGTCTCTGTCTCTGTCTGTGAGCATGTGAATATCCCAGTTACTACTGGAAGACGTCCAGATATGAACAGACTTGACGAGGCATAGACTGCTTAATAGTAGCAAACACATGGAATCCTAGGCACATGACCATATTCTCTTCCTCATTTGGTGATGAAGTATCCTTTAAATTTGTTACTAGGAACCTGACAAATTCCACATGATTTTATTATTTCCAAACTTGGGTTTGCAAGTTGTGGAGGTTTTATGGGGATGATGATATGCTCACCTAACTATTAAACAAATACGTCAAGCTGTCATTGTGGAGTAATACTAATAGTCGCCAGGAAAAAAAAAGAAGAAAAATCCAATTTTTTGAAGACTTGTACCGAAATTTCTAATGTTTTACCCAAAATCCAAACCATCAACATCCAATAATTTCTTGGTTGTGCCCTCTCCATTTGTTCAGTTTTTTTAATTTGTTTTGCTTCGACGGTTAAGAGTGTCCGAGTCAGTTTATGCGCACGGTGCACCTCGACTAATCTCCTCTCGGTTCCGTCAAAGGCAGGCCATCCATGATGGATTGAGGGATTCACAAGAAATTACTCTCTTGTGGTATGACCCTAAGAATCGAATCGTAGTTAATTGTGTGGGGAACAAACCCACCAAACACTTGGGACTTCTCCATTTGTTCAGTTTATTACTATGTATTGATTAGTGCATTATCTTGACCTTTTCATCATTGTTAGAGCTTCCATTCTCTGCTAATTTAATAGGAGAAATTAAGATTTAAATTATGAGAGGGCTATTGGCATATTTGAAGTGTACGTGGCTTCATCTGGATCATGGATTTGCTTCCGGATCTCTCCATTTAGGTCTTTGGTGGAGTAGATAAGTTTCCAATCAAGTTTGCCCTCGTGAGAGCGCTTGAAATTATCAAGAGGGAAGCGAATGGGGGTGGCGATGCCCCTCAATTGATTTTGGAGCGACTAAATCCTGCTCCGCCAATTGACTTGGGGTGTGCAGTTCAAAAAAAAAAATGACTTGGGGTGTGGATAGGTGCAGATTAGGACGGAGGCCAGAGCCCAAGAAGTTCTTAAGCTTGTGGATCAGCTAAAGAACGGTGTTCTAAAAGTCGCTAGGCGCTAGTCAGGTGGCCGGACACCGCCTAGCACCCTAGCCGATTAATCGGCGCCTTGACAATAAGGCGGATTTTCCATTTAAAATATATATATATTATCCCACGGTTCTAGTCCACACCTCCCGAAAATAAGAAAAAAAATGATTTAAATTATGAGAGGGCTATTGGCATATTTGAAGTGTACGTGGCTTCATCTAGATCATGGATTTGCTTCCGGATCTCTCCATTTAGGTCTTTGGTGGAGTAGATAAGTTTCCAATCAAGTTTGCCCTCATGAGAGCGCTTGAAATTATCAAGAGGGAAGCGAATGGGGGTGGCGATGCCCCTCAATTGATTTTGGAGCGACTAAATCCTGCTCCACCAATTGATTTGGGGTGTGGACAGGTGCAGATTAGGACGGAGACCAGAGCCCAAGAAGTTCTTAAGCTTGTGGATTAGCTAAAGAACAATGTTCTAAAAGCCGCTAGGCGCTAGTCAGGTGGCCGGACACCGCCTAGCGCCCTAGCCAATTAATCGGCGCCTTGACAATAAGGCGGATTTTCCATTTAAAATATATATATATATATATTAGCCCACGGTTCTAGTCCACACCTCCCGAAAATAAGAAAAAAATGATTTTTTTTTTGGGTTGCAAATTATTTTTGGAAAATCCAATCCGTCCAATGTGTTCAGAAGGTGTTTTCAAGGGTCCACACGGGAAATCTTCAAAAAAAAATACCGGGAAGAGTTTGATTCAAGCAATTTTCGCAAAAAATGTAAATATATATATTTTTGCGAAAACTGCTTGGATCGAGCCCTTCCCGGTATTTTTTTTTGAAGATTTCTCCACATTGACCCTTGAAAACACCTTCTGAACACATTAGACGGATCGGATCGTCAAAAAAATGTTTGGATCATAAGGTCCGTAAATGACTACATACTCACTCAGAACCCAATAGCATGACCAATGGAGAATCTTCTAATTTTATAAATATACTCTCCCATAATAGTGGAGTGCTTATATGACTCACAACCCAATAGTATGACTAATGTAGTGTTTTTTAAATATACTCTCCCATAATAGTATGACTAATGTAGTGTTTTTTTTTTTTTTTTTTTTTCTCTCTCTTCGAAGTCCACGATTGATGAGGATTGAAAGATTTTTGGTGAGCAAAGAGAATGGAAGAGGGGACATCTGGCTATAAAAATATTTGATAGGCGTGATTATAAAAAAAATTAACATAGAGAGGAACTGCAAATGCACAAGGGGCATTGTCTGATTGTCGGCACATCAATATTTGAGTTGCAAGATTGGTTGTTGCCGATGAGACCTTTTAACTAATTGATGACTAGAAAAAAATGTACTAGAGTGTTTAACAAGCAATTCAAGTGATCAGTGATGATCACTCTATGAGAAACACTCTCTTTCAGAAAAAGATCGTAACCAACCACACAAATCTCACACCTACAGCAAGGTTGTATCTATATTTTCATACCTACAATGCTAGAGAGAGAGAGAGAGAGCATTTGTCATTGTCATTGCACCAAGTCTACTGTGTCTTTGTATTGTTTGTCTTTCTTGGTAGAAATTTTTCAGGACTGAATAGGTACCACATGTCGTAACTATTGGGCGTATAAAAGTGTTTTCAATGGTCCGTATTAAAAATAAACTATTACCACTATTACCGGATCATTGACAATACTTGTGGACGGCTAGGATGCGAGGCGACGGCTACCATGTAAGACACCACGTGGTTTCCTTTCGGCACTGAAAAGTTTCTCCTTTCTTGGAATGAGAACCAGTAGGAAAAATTTTAAGGACATAATGTGGAATTATAGCTTCTGATAGTTCAGTTTTTACAATTCACATTGCAGTGGGTCGAAATAATTAAGCCAAATGTAACTTAGCCCAAACGAAGTAAATAAGCTTTTATAGGCCCATTATCACCCGTGGCCCGCATACTAGATTGTTCTGCGAGGCCGCCCGACCTCACATTCGGGTCACGATCGAAGAGCAGAAAATCACCCAGACCGAGGAAACAAAGGTATTCCACTCGGCGCAGAGCGCCAATCTCTGATCAGCACGTGGTTGGGCCATACCGACCAATTGCAGTATAATATTCAGAAACCATATGAGGCAGGTACGTGGCATGAGTCTCCTTGTGACATTGGCTCAGCCATGCGTCGATCATACCTCCAAATGGGGATCAAGTATCAACCATGGTATAATTCGGCCGCGTGGCACCTCAACTCCGTATACACGCGTCCCGGGATTAGTCCGACCAGCGCACAATGACTGCTGACCATCGTGCGCCACATTCGATTAGGAGGTGGTGGTCGGTGCAAGTTGTCGAGTAGAGGAATGGCGGCGACTTCACCTCGTCACGAGGATGGCACGCGAGATCCTACCCCTAACTCCAAAGGCACTCCTATAAATACTACAGTGGTAAACCCTAGCAGGCAGGTCATTTTCTTCCTCCTCGAAGCCTTGCCTTTTCCTTTTCACTTAGGGATTGACTTAACCATTGGAGACCTCGACCAATTGGGCACTTGGTTCCTTGTTTTGTAGAGGTAAAAGGAAGGAGGGCTAGACTGCCTAGACACAGTCAAAGTCTCATTAGAAAAGTCAAGTCAATAAGAGGAAAGTTGGACACCACCCCACACTTAATCAGCAAAGATATTCCTTGTGAATTGCAAACAGTGACGGTGAAGTCTACATTGGCCATAATTTTTTTGTAACTTTATTTGTATTGGGAGGAATAATTCACTGTCACATTCTTCGATAATATTAATCAGGTGCCGTTTCTTTTAATTTTTTTGTCCTTAAACTATAGACAAAAGTCACATCATTCCTTCAATTTGGGTTTTTTGGGCTTTTAAATTGATATATGTAAGGAAATGGACTTGTATTAGAAGTCGTGAAAATTAGTGCAGAAAACCAAAAATACAAAAGAACCCAAAAACCCAATTAAAGTGAAACGGCTCCTACGCATTTTCTTTATAGTAGTAGTATATCGATTTAGATTGAAGCAGTAAATCGCATGAGAAAACGTGGAAAATTTGTTGAACTTCCCCCCCTGACTTTCCTTCCCTTCGTACTTTTTTTTTTTTTTTTAAATGATCATATGCATTAAAACTATTCCAAATCTTTACAAAGAACATCATCTAAGCCGGACGGAATACGAGTATTGACCAAAATTGATATGTGCAAACAATTTTAAGCTAACCAAGATTATTTTTTTCTCTACAACACCAAACAAAATTCCGACTCGTAGATGATGCCCACATTTTAATATCCTCCACCAGAGCTCTGATCTCCTATGGGCCATGAGAATTTGGTGTTTTTGAAGCACCTGATGAGTTCTAAACAATTTGATTCGAAAACAACCTAGGGCAGATTCATCTCTCTAGCTACCTCACAAGCAATCCTTAGTGTCCAAGTTTCAATGAAAATAGCTGACGATTCAACAACCCTTCTACAATGCCAAATAAGAGCGGATCCACTACAGTCCCTAGCAATAAAGCCAAATGCAGCCAAACTGCAAGAGGATTTGGGACATGGTAACGAGTGAGTGGGTTTGGGACATGTCCTCTGAAGTTTACGGACTACTGATAATAAGGGGTGGTTTATCATTTTTAGCTGGGGTGACTTTTTAGCTAAGTTGTTTTCTTAAAAAAAGTCTCAACTTGGCCTTTTGTTTTCGATGAAAGTTTACTAATAAATATTGCATTTTGTGATAAAGGTTTACTAATAAAGGTTGCATTTTTATTTTTTTTAAAATTTGTACACACATATCATTAACTAATAAAGGTGTACACACTCATCAACCCTTTTTTTTTTTTTAAGGTGTACACATATATCAACCTTTATTAATAAAGGTTGCATTTATTAGTAAACATTTGTAGATTATTGATTAGTCTCGATAAGAAGAATAAAAAAAGTATAAATTATGTCCGAAACTCAAATTTTTTTTTTTGGGAATTATCCAAGAATTAGTCTATTTAATTCAGACTTTTGGGATTTCTTGGATAATTTCAAAAAAAAATTTGGGTTTTGGTCGTAATTTATACTTTTCCAATTCCTCTCGTCCAGACGAATTACTAATCCACAAAACTAAAAAATGCAAAAACTTTTTTTAATAAAGACAAAAATTCTTGTTTTGTGAAACAACAGTCACCTTGGTTAAAAATGTGAAACCACCCCTAATTTCTGTACAACCATGCGAAGTTCATAAACTTAGGATGAAATTCCACTATAATATTTTTACCAATTGCTCCCTCCGTCTCAAATTGCTTGGCTCTTTTGGGCAATCGTGTCGCTCAAACCATTGTCTATATTTCACAATCTATAATGTTTTTTTTAATGATTTCGAGAATTTTGTTAATAAAATTAATTGAGATCTATCAAATAGATTCATATTTTTATATTACTCCATAAATTAGTAGATATAGACAATCTTTTAAGAGGTTTCAAATAGTGAAAAAGGAACCAACAATTTAGGACAGAGGAAGTAAAATATAAGTGAGAGAGTACGTAAAAATAAAAAATACCGAAAGAATTTTTAGCACAATCATAAACTTGTCCATTGAATACTTTTATCAAGCTGGGTACTGTACAAAATACCCTTAGGGCCCGATTGGATGCGACATAAGTTTTAGGTGAATTAATATGGAGGAAGATAAGATAATAGAAGGTATTATTTATGGAAGGTGGACCTAGTGACTTTTATGAAATGTGGATAAAAAAATAGTTGGTTTAGATGAAGTATTAAAAAAGGAGGATAAAATAGTACTACTTGGTTCGGATGAGGGATAAAATGGTGGGATAATGTTATTTTGTAGTTGAAATGGAGGAGAAGAGGGAAACACCCTTATACAGGCGGTTTATTTTTGATAGCGGGGAAGCTGTACAATTTTTATCCGCTCGCGCCCCTTACCGGATAACTTATCTAGGAGGAAAGCTTATCCGGGTGAATTTTGTACACCCAAACTAAGCCAAATCCATCCCATCAAGTCTTTATCCGCACAACTAAGTTATCTACCCTTTCGAATCGAGGCCTTATAGATTAGTTGTGAAGTTAAAATTGAGGTTTGGCCTAAAAAGTTGATTGTCTTATTTTTTCGTCCTTATTTGATTTTTTTTCGCATTTTTTAGTTTTGCATCAATTTTTTGTGAATTATTGGTTCATCTCGGCGAGAGGAATCAAAAGAGTAAAAAATTATGACCAAAACTTAAATTTTTATGAATAAAGACAAAAATAAGTCAAAAAGTCAGTTTTTTACACTTTTTTCGATCTTATTCAAAAAATTGAGGGTTCTAATCATAATCTCTTACCTTTTTGGATTCCTCTCGTCGAGACGAACCAATAATACTCAAAAACTCGATGCAAAACTAACAAACGCAAAAAAAAATCAAATAAAGACGAAAAAAAAGTTAAGCCAACTTTATTTAGCCAAACCTTAGTTGGTCCAAATTTTATTCGATGTGATGCTCTGACAATCAATTGATACGAATCACATTTTTCTTGATTTCTATTTTAAAAAAAAACAAAATAAAATAATATCTTGAATTTTAGTATTTTACCCTTTTAGTTATATGGACCATAAATTTTCTCCAAAAATAGTCAACACATGCGTATATAAAGTTCGTACATGCACATAGACAGCCTCATAAAACAAGCAACCAGTTTCCAATTATCATTAAAATAATTAACTAGATCTAAAAATTCCCATTTTCCCGAGTAAACTCTCACACCAGAGACTGAAGAATCTCTCTCCTCGATCACTCATTTTTCTCTCCCCTGTTTCCATTCAATCCAAAAACTTCCCTTGTTTCAATGTCAATCTCAACTGAAAATGGCAACCAATCTTTAAACCCAACTGTTCCCATCTCAAAATTTGCTACTCTCATCCGTCAGTACACACAGCCGTTAACAACCACCGTACGCGGCAGTCTTAACCTCATAGACCGCCACAAAACAACCCAAGTACACGCCCTACTCCCTTCTGACACCTCCACTTCCAAACCCACAATCAGCTCAATCTTGTCGAGCTCCAACGACACCGTTTCACTGCCCACATCTGATACTCTTCTACTCCCTTATGGACTGCCTACGACCGACCTCCTCGAGCCGCCCATAGACCCTCACCTCAAACCGGTTGATTTTATTGCAACCTTATCCGATGTCTACCGCCGCCTTGAAAACTGTTCTGGGAAGAACAAATCGTTGGTTTTACTCGAGCAGTACTCAATCTTGCGTGGCCTTAACGACCAGAAGCTGCTCCGACGGTGTCTCCAGGCGGCACGTGAACACGCGGCGGACATGCACTCGAAGGTTGTGCTATCGGCGTGGTTGCGTTACGAGAGGAGAGAGAATGAACTTGTGGGTATTTCATCTACCGTCGCTTCGGCTTCTGGGTATGACTCCAATTCAGTTTTTGATTGTTATAATAGTCGCAACAGAAAAATGGAGGCACCTGATGTGGGTATGTTAATTGGGGATAGTGATGTTTGTTTCTGTATTGGTGATGAGGAAATTCATTGTGTGAGAGAGAAAATTGCTGCTCTTTCGCGCCCTTTGGAAGCAATGTTGTATGGGGGTTTTCTTGAGTCGAAGAGGGAAAGGATTGATTTTTCAGAAATGGGGATCTCTGTCGAAGGAATGAGAGCAGTTGAAGTGTTTAGTAGGTCCAGGAAATTGGACTTATTTGCCCCTGATATAGTTCTTGAGCTACTTTCTTTCGCAAACAGGTTTTGCTGTGAGGAAATGAAGTCTCATTGTGATGCGAATTTAGCATCTATAGCGTCGAATGTAGAAAATGTTTTGATTCTGATTGATTATGGATTGGAGGAGAGCGCAAATCTTCTTGTGGCTTCTTGTTTGCAAGTTTTACTGAGGGAGCTACCGGGTTCTTTGTATAATCCAAAGGTGAGGAAAATATTTTGTACCTCGGAGGGGAGAGAGAGATTGGCCATGGCAGGGAATTGTTCTTTCTTCTTGTACAATTTCCTAACCCAAGTTGCTATGCAAGAGAAATTGACTTCGGAAATAATCCTAATGTTGTTGGAGAGGCTGAAAGAATGTGCTACTGAGAAGTGGCAGAAGGAACTTGCATTGCACCAATTGGGTTGTGTTTTATTGGAAAGGAGGGAATACAAGGAAGCCCAAAATTATTTCGAGGCAGCAGCCGAAATGGGTCATGTTTATTCCATTGTTGGTGTTGCAAGAACTCAATATAAGCAAGGAAAGAGGTTTTCAGCTTACAAATTGATTAATTCTCTGATCTCCGAGTACAAACCATTTGGGTGGATGTACCAAGAATTGTCATTTTATAATGTGGGGACAAAGAAGATGTTGGATATGAAGACCACATCTGAATTGGATCCTACTCTATCATTTCCTTATAAGTATAGAGCAGTTGCAATGGTGGAAGAAAATCAGATTGGGCAGGCCATTTTGGAGATGAATAAAATTATTGGGTTTAAGGTCTCTCCAGACTGTCTTGAACTGAGGGCTTGGTTTTTTATCTTGCTTAGGGATTATGAGGCTGCTCTGAGAGATATTAGGGCATTGCTAACTTTGGAGCCTGATTATACGATGTTTGGTGGGAAGATGAGAGGGGATCATTTGGTTAATCTCCTTTGTCAGCGTGTTCAACAATGGGGTCCCGGTGACTGTTGGATGCAGCTCTATGATCGGTGGTCTTCAGTTGATGATATTGGTTCTTTAGCTGTTACACATCAAATGCTGGTAAATGAGCCTCGAAAGAGCCTTTTGCTTTTCCGGCAATCTCTGCTTCTGTTAAGGTAAGGTAGCAATGGAATTTAATCCATTTACTCTCACTTCGTATTCTTAATAAATTTATGCTGTCATTATCACGAGTCGTGTAGCGTCCAGATTAGCACACTTGAGAAACTGTCACATTTTACATGGTAGAACTGGCATCTTATTATTTAACTGCCAAGTGTGAAATAATGCCTGCAGGAAATAACACAGGCCCATCAATTATTCCAGTTAAACGTTGTACATACTATGCCTAGCACTGCATTCACTTTAATGGCCCCCAAACACTGAATGCCTCCACACAACACGTCCCTATGAGTGTTCTAAAAGTCACTAGGTGCTAGTCGGGCGGCCAGACACCGCCAAGTGCCTTAGCTGATTAATTGGCGCCTTGACAATAAGGCGGATTTCCCATTTTTTTAATTTTTTTAATTTTTTTTTGTGTCTTCTCCTATACCCTCCCCAAGTTTTGAGAGCAAATACATCAATAAAAGTTGAAAAAAAACATTAAATAACATGGAAACTAAGTAATAATTCGAAGTTCAAAGTTCTAACAAAATGAAACTAAGTACTACCAAATAATTAGTCGATTTCTAAGTTCAAACTTCAAAATATAATGGAACATAGTAGGGTTGGTAAAAGTTTCGATTGTGTAAACTGCTCAGTTTGGATGTCAGCAATCTCGAGGGGGAATGGGAATGTGATGCCTTCTTTTCATGATTCCAATGTTTGGAACAGACAGGAACAAGAATGTGATTCCATGCTTTTCTAATTCCGACGTTTGGAAGAGATAGGAATAGGAATGTGATTCCTGATGACACATTCAAACTAGGAATCACATTCCCAAACTGAGTGAGAATCTGATTCCTCCCTTACCCATGGGAATCTCATATTCCAGGGTCATTAATTAAGAAAAGGAAACGTTGACTTTAATTTAATAACTTTCCAAAATAATTATTTCCAGCATAAGATTACTGAATTACTCCAAACACCGAAATGAGATTACTCCAGGTATCAAATTCCTAGGAATTAGATTCACAGTAATCATATTCCTATTCCCACCCAAGCAAATTCCCAGTAATCATATTTCTATTGCTACTCAAAATTGCGGACATCAAAACACAGCCGCTAGGTATGTTTTGTTGTTTGTATACAGTAAATATATAGATAACTACACCAAACCCCCTTAAAAATTCTATTACTACACTAAAGCCCTTAAATTTCTAAAATCGCATATTTTACCTGACAAATGGTCTGATTAATCGCTGCCTTTCTCCGCCTAGCCAATTATTCATGCATAGCCCGCCTGGCAATGTTTGTGCATAGCCTGCCTAGCCGATTAATCGCCACCTTGCTTAGCCTTATGGCCGATTAATCGGCTGGCCGCCTTTTCAAACGCCTCGACCCCTAGGTGTGGCGGTGGGTCACCGCCTAGTGCCTTGGAGCCGATTAATCAGCCGCCTCAACCGCCTTTTAGAACACTGTTCCCTATGAATTTTATTCGTGTGTAAGTTGGCTCATCTGCCAACGTTGTGATGGCTGAAGTAATAGAATCAATTCATATCTGTAAATGTTGTAGGCTAAACTGTCAAAAGGCTGCTATGCGATGCCTGAGGTTGGCTCAGATTCATGCTAGCTCAGAGCATGAAAGGCTTATATACGAAGGATGGATTCTATACGACACTGGGTATCGAGAAGAAGCACTAGCTAAAGCTGAATTGTCCATTTCAATCCAGAGGTCGTTTGAAGCCTTCTTCCTCAAGGCGTACACACTGGCGGATACTGCTCTGAATACTGAATCTTCATCGCATGTTATTCAACTTTTGGAGGAAGCTCTCAGATGTCCCTCAGACTGTCTTCGGAAAGGACAAGTATGTCTACAAAGTACAAGGAGAATGAAAGTTTTTGTCATATTTCCCAATTGTGTTCATTGATTGTGTACTAAAAATGCAGGCACTAAACAACCTAGGGAGTATTTATGTGGATTCTGGTAAACTGGATCTTGCTGCAGAATGCTATTCGAATGCCCTTGAAATCAAGCATACGAGAGCTCATCAAGGGTTGGCACGTGTATATCACCTAAAAAATCATAGAAAAGATGCTTATGATGAAATGACTAAGCTGATTGAGAAGGCACAAAACAAAGCATCAGCTTATGAGAAGCGATCAGAGTACTGTGACCGCGAAATGGCGAATGGTGATCTCAGTATGGCAACACAATTGGATCCTTTGAGAACTTATCCCTACAGATTTAGGGCTGCTGGTATTTTCTTGTGACCTTAAATTTTATTCTATGGTTCTGAGATATTTTCAACCATCTCCATATAACTGTTAAAAGGGGAATTTACATTTCTATGAAATTTATGCTCTTGCGTCTGCGAAGAAGATCTCAGTTTGAAGTTTCACAGATTCTATGCTTAAGTCGGTGAAGTCTGTCAACATTGGAGGATCATGAAAGAATAGATTTCATTAGCTCATTTTATGTTCATGTTTTATACTGTTTCGTTCGTGCTAATACATAAAAACACATTTTAACAGTGCTTATGGATGACCAAAGAGAAAATGAAGCAGTACAAGAGCTAACAAGAGCCCTAGCTTTCAAGCCTGACTTGCAAATGCTCCATCTGAGAGCTGCATTCCATGAGTCTATGGGTGACTATGTTTCTGCTCTCAGAGACTGTGAGGCCGCTCTCTGCTTGGATCCCGATCACAAAGACACCTTTGATCTCTATTATCGAATACAAGGTGGAGTTCTCAACTCGCATATGTGAGTCACTATGTTTGCATTAATGGAATCATACCCTGTTCCAGTCTTGAAGGAATTCAGGTGGAACACCAATCAACTGGAAAATTGAAGACTGTACATAATGCTTTTGATTGAAAAATCAATGTATTTATCTCCAACCCCTGGCTGTATGAGAGTTTGAGTCAAACGGGGAGCCATATTTATATGCTGATATGGAGCTATGACGATGATTAAACAGTTTGTGGAAGCAGCCCACGAGACCTCTAAAGAACCAGAGCAAATTTTTAAGCCACTCTATTAAAAAAGCTGACTCTGATTGTGTGGTAGAGAGGGGATTTGAGACCGTGGACGGAGGAGATTGTTTTGGACAATGGCATGATTTTGTGCATTTTGCCTCGCCAGAAGGGAAATGTTGATGCAATTTCTTTTGTACTTGTACAAGTTCATGTATAGATTGAATTCTTCTTAACTGATAGCAGCAGTTGGAGATTATCATTTCTCTTTGAGTTTTGCGTAAGGATGGCTCTGCTGTTGTCTTCGAGCTGCATATTGGTATGTCCTTTCTGTTCGAATCTCTACTTACTTTGTTCAAAGCAAATTGCTTGACATAATTGATTCAAGTAGTGGGATTCTATATTGTTTTCAACTAAAAAATCAGCTATCTATCGTATTTGGATCCGTATGACACTACGCATGTTCAAAATCACTCAATACCAGATGAAATATGTATTTGTTTTCTCACAAACACTCTACCTCTCCTACCAACAAAAGATGTGTGTTTAACTGTTCTCAACTCCAACTGAAACTCTTATTAACGCTCCCACAAAACATAAAACCAGCTCATCTTTCTTCACTGCCCTCTTTATCCAATACGGACTATTGCCTTCTCTCACGAGTTCTTTAGCTTCTGCAATGGTACCCTTATTCACCTTCCAGGCATCCAATCTTATCTTTAGCACAAGACCACTTCTCTAATCTCTCTCCTCCCAGTTCTCAAAGCAAGAAACAGAAGAACCAAAAGGTACCACAAATAAACGCTCTATGGCTATTCTTGCTACTTTAAGCTGTGAAGGCATTTGCCACTCCATTGACTCAAGCAATTCAGTGAGACAGCCCAACTGCCCTTCAAAGAAAGAACCAAATCCGCGGCGATCACTTATTCTACCCCCCACCGCATTTCCATCTCCAAATGTTTTAATTTCCCTCTTTCCAATTCAAACACTGGTGTTGATGGATTCTTCAGCTACCTTTAGAAACTCTGTAACATGCTAGAACTTCTCTGTCTCGACCTATGTGGATTGAAGGCTAAAAACTGGCTTCCTCCAAACTCCATCATTTTCTTCATCTCGGACATCAATCTTTCGATGTCCATCTCTTTGACTTGCAGTTTCAGACAAGATGAATAGGCATGCTCACACAGCCACTATTTCATCGTCTAAATCTGTGAAGGGGATGAACAGAACTACCGGCATCATTTTTTATTGTCATGATCCGACAGGAGCGACAGCAGTATAAAACCACTGGTGTCAACTGAACCCAGTGGATAGAAATTTGTTAAGAAGTACTGAGTAGTATTTTTTCTTGTATGAAGGTCAAATAGACACTTATAGGCAAAGGAAATTCTGAAAACTCCCCAATATGTTCTGTTCAAAATCTGACTCCAAGTAGTACTTTTTCCTTTCAATCATTACTAAGTCCTCAGTGGACAGTTATGACACAACAATTATAATTCATATGGTAATGGACAAGATTAGCCTCAATTTCTTCATCAAATAGTAAGAAAACAACCTTGTCAAATATGAAAAAGTTTGTTTCTTTTATTATACTTTTTTGGAACATTAGTATCAATATAGTATGAAAATACCTTTTCTTTCTAATTGGCAAGTGCAGATTTATTTCTCAATTATATTAGAAGTATACGAGGATATGATAAGTGTGATTTTGCTGCAAATTTTTTTAATGGCACCACTAACCAAAACTTCTGGAGTTGTCACTGGATCCGAGAAACTCGCTGGTGTTGCTTTCCCAGTGCCTCAATTGAGGGATGCCATTGAACCCTTCGCCTTTGTCAAACAGTCATAAGTCCACTATGCAAACTTCCTCCGCATCCTCAGTTAAGGCTTCTTGGATGAATTGGCAATGTAGAGAGTAAATGTCCTATAACTATAAGTGAAGATTTGACCGAAGGCCTGAACACTGCTTCATAGTTCTTGCTTGCTTCATGTGTCAGGTAGTTGAAGTGTTCGTTCAGTGATTGAATCAAGTAACAAGATGTCCTATTACAAGATGTTGGGCGGCTCTGCCATTCATACAAGCCTTCTTTTCTAATTGCTTCAATATCACTTCCAAAAACTCTTTATCTTGATTATCCATCGCCTCTCCACAAGCCTTGAGCAGATGGGTTGTGCTCACTTCATTGTTGAGGAAAAGGTTGTTTGGTTGATGAGACATCAACGGATTCTTCTGTCGTAAAGAATTTTGGTGAAGGTGAACAGTTCTCACTTTCTGTCCAATTCAAGAATCCATAATCCTCCTTATTTTGGAAACGCTGTTTGCATAGGGACATTGTCTCGCTCCCACGAGATAAATAGGACCGACTCTGAAACGTCGGACAAATCCTCGCTGTTAGAGACGAAAGAATAAGATAGCCACAATTTCCAATGTCAATATCCATGTCAAGACAATGAAACAAAGTTCATTGAATGGTATTGTGGTATGACCATATAAGGACTGATAGAGATCAGGCTGTATCATTTCCCTGTTATTAAGGGGTGTTCCTCTTCAAGTTCCCAGAACAAGGAATTGTGGTAGGGCAGTATATATTGAGGTGACCAAGTACTTTTGCTGTAGATAAGGTAGCAAAAGGGTGGGAGGAGAGAGAAAACATCTAGATCCCAGGCATCTTTGTCTCATTGAGTTTCTTAAAACTCTCCAATAGGACCAATGCCATTGGAAATTTTCCAAGATTATTATATGGTGGATATTGCTTATTTGTTTTGACAATTCAATAGTCTGCAATTCACCAAATATAAAATTGGATTCCATGGTTGTCAGTTGATTTAACTTGTTAATAGTCTTCTTGTTTAATACTCATTAAAATAGTAATATCACCTCATCCATTTACATCAACATATCTCCATCTATATCTTTTGATCCCATTTGATATGGAAACTAATGTTGGCAAGATCACAGTATTGGTTTTATCAGGATATGGAGGATTCTGGGGATCTATTGCACCTAGGGTTAAGGGTTTTCCACCTAGGGTTAGGGGTCTTTGCACCTAGGATTAAGCGTCTTGATATAGCACATTATGAGGATTATTTAAATGCC
>CM029281.1:28354711-28384049 GCA_016920895.1 Vaccinium myrtillus
GATTATTTAAATGCCCAAATAGAAAGAACTTACTGGATGGAGGTAGCGGCAAATCCAATATATGCCTATGCGGTCACGTGACCCCGTTAAATTCTAAGAACTAACTAGGTATTTCTTTTAAATTTATATTTATAATAATAAGATACCTCTCATGTCCTCACTGAGGTAATTAAAAATATATGTAGTTTATTACATGGAGTCGATTTCCTTATCATTTGGGATCTGATAGAATCCTTCCAGTAATTTCAACAAGAAAGTGGAAATGAACAGCGGAAATGGAAAATGAAAGGGGATCTTCTATTATTGGGTAAACTGATTACAAGAATATCAGGAGAATGGTGATGAGAGGAGGGACTAGAGAGAGAAACAGAAATGGAAGAGAAACAGAATCAATCACCAGACCCCCGCCTCTCTCTACTCTCACCCCTTTTATGTGTAACTACCTCACCAATCTCTGTAAACAGAAAAACAGTTACAACTGAAAGAACAGATACAACTGAAAGAAGAATATACGATCCAAGACACAATTACAGTGGAAACCCCTATGTGTAATACAATGTCACTATAGTCCCCATGCTTATCATTGCCATCCTCTTGAGACCAACCTTGTCCTCAAGGTTGAAAAAGAGGAAAACGTTGGTGGAGGTCAGACCAGGTTTCCCAAGTTGCATCCTCAGGAATAGAGTTAGTCCACTGAACTAGGACCAAGGAATGAGGTTTATTGTTTCGCTTAACAATCTTCCTGTCGAGGATAGCCAGGGGCTCCAATTGAAGTTGGCCATTTTCTGCAGTCAAGGGAAGTGTGGTCTGTATCACAACACCAGACCCCAACTTCTTCTTCAATAAAGACACATGGAAGATAGGATGAATTTTAGAAGAAAGTGGTAAGGCAAGCTTATAGGCCACAGGCCCCACCCTCTTCAAAATCTGATAGGGACCAAAAAATTTAGGGGCCAATTTTGCATTCCTCCTGAAAGCTACAGTGACCTGTCTGAAGGGTTGCAGCCTCAAGTACACCCAATCCCCAACTGCAAACACCCTTTCGGTTCTATGTTGATCTGCAATTTGCTTCATCCTGTGTTGGGAAGTAAGTAAATGCTCCTTGAGAAGCTTGAGGATAGCTCCCCTATCCTGTAAGAGCTGCTCAGCTGCAGCTACTGCAGTACCTCCTGGGGCATAGTGTAGTAGGCTAGGAGGCTTTTGCCCATAAAGAGCCTCATAAGGTGTAATGCCTATGGAAACATGGTAAGTGGTGTTATACCACCACTCAGCCATAGGTAACCATTTAGTCCAGGATGTGGGCCTATCACCAGAGAAACATCTGAGGTAATTTTCTAGGCACCGATTCACCACCTCAGTCTGCCCGTCAGTCTGTGGATGGTATGATGTACTCATGCATAGAGTGGTTCCTTGGAGATGAAATAATTCTTGCCAGAAGGTACTAGTAAAGATGGGATCTCTATCAGAAATGATAGAATTAGGCATGCCATGCAATCTAAAAATATTATCCAAGAAGGCCTGTGCTACTGTGGTGGCAGTATAGGGATGGGCCATAGAAATAAAGTGTGCATACTTGCTTAACCTATCCACAACCACAAAGATTACAGATTTCTGAGATGAAGAAGGGAGTCCTTCTATAAAATCCATTGAAATGTCACTCCAAAGCCTACTAGGGATTGGTAATGGTTGTAGCAAACCAGGTGTAGCCACTGTTTCAGACTTGTTCCTTTGGCAAACATCACATTCAGCCACAAACTTCAGGACTGCTTGTTTCATACCCTTCCAGTAAAAGGCTTGTTTGAGCCTGTGGTAGGTTCTTTCCCCTCCTGAATGGCCCCCAGAAGGGCTGGCATGATGCTCATGTATGAGTTTGAGTCTAAACTGTTCATCATTGCCCACCACTAGCCTGGATTTGTAGTAGAGCATGTCATGGTTCCAAACAAAAGAGGGATGGCTAGCAGGGTCATGCTGCAGATCTTGAAGAACCTGTTGTAACTCAGTATCCTTCTTCCAACTTTCTTGTAAGGCCCCCACCCATTTTCCCAACACCAATACCATAGCTGACAAAGTTCCCTGGCTTGTAGGTACAGAATTCAGGTCCTCCACAACTCTGGACAGGGCATCTGCTGCTGCATTGGTTTTACCACTTTTATAAGTGATTTCATAGTCAAAACCCATAAGCTTGGAAATCCACTTCTGTTGCATGAGTGTAGTCACTCTTTGTTCGAACAAAAACTTTAAACTTTGATGGTCAGTTCTGATTTGGAAATGCCTGCCCAGTAAATAGTGTCTCCACTTGGTGACTGCCATTACCACAGCCAACAATTCCTTCTCATAAGTGGAGAGGCCCAACCTAGTTTGAGAAATGGCCTTGCTGTAATAGGCCACAGGTCTACCCTCCTGCATAAGTACTGCACCCAACCCCTTACCAGATGCATCACATTCCAAGACAAATAATTTGGTGTAGTCAGGTAGTGCTAACACTGGAGCAGAAGTCATGGCAGACTTGAGTTGTGAAAAGGCAAATTCAGCTTCAGAGTTCCATTTGAAAGCATCTTTTTTAAGTAACAGATTGAGTGGATGGCACATTTTCCCATAGTTCTGAATAAATCTTCTATAGTAACCAGTGAGCCCCAAAAATCCTCTCAAGGCTTTAAGAGATTGGGGCCTGGGCCAATTGAGCATGTGCTCAATCTTAGTAGGATCAGCTGATACCCCTTGAGAGTTGATAATATGACCAAGATATTCCACTTGTTGTTGTCCAAAGGCACACTTGGACATCTTAGCATACAACTGGTGTTCCCTTAGTTTGTGTAAGGTGAGAGACACATGCTCCAAATGGTCTGTCCAACTTTTACTATAGACCAAAATATCATCGAAAAACACTAACACAAATTTCCTCAAAAAGGGCCTGAAGACATCATTCATCAGACTCTGAAAAGTAGACGGTGCATTTGTCAACCCAAAAGGCATGACTAGAAATTCGTAGTGACCCTCATGGGTCCTAAAGGCAGTCTTTTCAATGTCACCAGGGTTCATTTTAATCTGATGGTATCCTGACCTTAAGTCCAGTTTTGAGAAGAACTGAGCCCCATGTAGCTCATCCAACAATTCATCAATAATAGGGATGGGATACTTATCCTTAATTGTGTCCTTATTTAAAGCCCTGTAATCAATACACATTCTCCATGAATTGTCCTTCTTCTTTACTAATAAGACAGGTGAAGAGAAGGGAGAAACACTATGTTTGATAACCCCACTGTCCAGCATCTCCTTGACTATTTTCTCGATTTCATTCTTTTGAATATAGGGGTAACGATAGGGTCTAAGATTTGGTGGTTGGGCACCAGGTTTCAAAGGAATTCTGTGGTCATGTGACCTAACTGGGGGTAATTCAGTAGGAGAACAAAAAACATCATCAAATGATTGCAGAATCTGGTTGAGTTCAGGATGTACCTCAGTTGTAGAGACAGCCTGCAGACTGCATATTTGGGCCACCATCCCAGGGGACTTTTTCCTGATCAAATGCTCCATTTGCTTGATGTCCACCAACTGCACATCAGTGGCATTACCCCCTTTAAGCACATGCTTCCTTCCAAAAGCTGTGAACTCCATCTGTAGGTTGTTGAAGTCCCACAATACTGGACCCAAGGTTGACAGCCACTGCACTCCCAACACCATGTCACAACCACCCATGGGAAGCAACCTTACTTCAGTGCTAAAAACAGTGCCTTGCATAGCCCATCTGAAATCCTTCACCAAGGCTGTACTAGTAAGTTTGGTGCCATCTGCCACTATCACTGATAGAGGGCTAGTTGTTTGAGTAACAATACCCAATTTCTTAGCAAAAGAAGCATCTAAGAAGTTATGGGTACTGCCAGAATCCACCAGTATCTCCATCACATGTTGTTTCTTAACATATCCTTTAATCCTCATGGTCCTATATGATTGAATTCCTGTTAAGGCATGGACTGAGATTTGGAACTCCTCCTGTACTGTTTCAGAGAGCAACTCTTGTTGGGCCTCCTCAAAAACCTCATCTTCTTCCTCAGCTTCTATCATGAAAAGTTGCTTCTTTTTGCACACATGTCCTCTATAGTACTTCTCGTCGCAACCAAAACATAATCCCTTGGATCTTTTGTCATCAAAATCTTTCTGAGTTAGTTTCTTGATTGTGGTTCCAAACTCAGGAATTTTGGGACCTATATCCTGAGGTCTTGAGGTCAATGAGTTGGGGGTGAACTTTGGCACAACCTTGGTTTTCTTAGTCATCGCCTCAATGGTTTCTTCCTGTAACCGTGCCAAACCCATCGCTTGGGCAATAGTCCTAGGAGAGAACATCTTAACTCCTGCCAAGATCTCCTCCTTCAAGCCACTTACGAAACAACTCACAAAAAATTCTTCTGATAAACCACTGGTTTTGTTCGCCAACTCCTCAAATTTTTCCTGATATGACTTCACAGAACTCCATTGCTTGAGTTTGGTTAGTTGACCCACAGGATCCTCGTACGCATTACTTCCAAATCGGAGCAACAAAACCCTAGAAAATTCTGCCCAAGTGCGAAGGGTGTGTGATTTCTCATACCATCTATACCAATTCATTGCTTTATCTTCCAAATGTAACGAAGCAAGACGCAATTTCTGGTTATCATCAATAGCGTTCAATTCGAAGAATTTTTCGCACTTGTATATCCATGATTCTGGTTCTTCTCCAAAGAACTTAGGAAAATCCAATTTCGGTTGAAAAGCCCTAAAGTTTAAATGAGGGTTTTGCAGAAGTGGGGGTTGTTGATGTGTAGGTGGGGAAGAAGAATTTACCTTCTCGGAGAGCCCCTCATACCTTGAATTCAGAGTCGTAACCAATTGAGTCAATCCTGCAATCGAATTCTTGATTTCATCCAAGATTTCTGCATGCTGACGAATTGATTCATCCATACGCTTCATCTCCTGTGATCGAGTTTCCGCCATCAGTTCTTGCTTCCAAGGATCGCAGGCTCTGATACCACTTGATAGAATCCTTCCAGTAATTTCAACAAGAAAGTGGAAATGAACAGCGGAAATGGAAAATGAAAGGGGATCTTCTATTATTGGGTAAACTGATTACAAGAATATCAGGAGAATGGTGATGAGAGGAGGGACTAGAGAGAGAAACAGAAATGGAAGAGAAACAGAATCAATCACCAGACCCCCGCCTCTCTCTACTCTCACCCCTTTTATGTGTAACTACCTCACCAATCTCTGTAAACAGAAAAACAGTTACAACTGAAAGAACAGATACAACTGAAAGAAGAATATACGATCCAAGACACAATTACAGTGGAAACCCCTATGTGTAATACAATGTCACTATAGTCCCCATGCTTATCAGGATCATATTAATCTTTATATAATCCCTCAGGTTAACCTGGGATAAACGGTAAATTCAGAGGCCTTGTGTTCAACCATCGTTCGCAACATGTTGGCTTACACTGCATGTGGTTTGTGGGTAGCTACATGTATTTGGGGTTTACTCCACACGGATGGGTCCAAAGTGACCCTGCCTTGAAGGTGTTTCTTGTCATGTCACACACAAAAGAGGAGTTACTCCGTATCATTTAGAGAACATTCAACAAACTTACAAAAACAAAAACTGGGTTGAGTTAGAGATTGGTTTGATCTTATTCAAATTTTAGTGATCCCACTACACGAAATTCCTGCAGTCATACAACGACGTAACTTCTTGAATTAAGAAGACTCTTTAAGCTGACTTAGTTAACTGGGAATAGACCTTGCATTATACTAAAAAGCCGTCTACTAAGACAAGAAAGTCAGCCGAATGGATTCTAAAGTCCCATTTATGCCTACATAAGCATATTCGTTGATTTTTTGGTACAGTTTGTGTTACTTAATGTTGTCCTTTGTGTAGTCATCACTATGTTTGAATATATTCTTGCTGCTGCTGATAAAATATATGGATGCATTAGTCCTTGCATTTGTAAAGGGTTAAACACATGGAGGATTAGTATTTATGAGGGAAACATATTGACCAACTGATTTAATAGAACAATCATCGCGGAATAGCATGAATTTACAGGAACATTGTTTTCTTTTGATAATGGTCAAATTGCCCTTTTCCAGTAGTTGGAGTACTGCTGCATCTGTATCTCTTTTCTGTTTATGATCCATGCTTAGGTTCTTGGGAAACAAATAAGTGATGCCATGTAATGATTTTTTTTTCTGCTTTAGTAACATATCAGCTATGTTGCATATGCATAACATCGTTGAGTACAACATGGAATCTGTATATCCATCACTATCTGTATATGAGCCCGTTTGAAAGCCCCATTTTCCAATTTACATTTTGCAATATCAAATTGTGGCAGATAGGACCCTAGGGTAAAACTGCATTTTTCCATAATGCATTCTCAAATCCATACAATATAGACTTTTTGAAAATTAGCTTTAGAAAGACCAAATTACCCCTAACCTTTTGTGAAATTTGCAATCTACATTCTCATTTAGTATTTGTTGACTTTTTGTAAGCTGTAATACCTTTTGTACTTGTTTGGGATTATGTAAGAATTTGACCTCCACCACCTCTGATTTTTTTTTTTCAATCTCCACTACAAAATAAGTCTCAAATACTACTCTGTTGCAAAATCTATTTTGCATATATCTACCAAACACTCAACATATTCATAATCTATTCTAACAATAATTCAAAGTTTTACAATTCTCAATCCAAACTGCAAAATGCAAAGAAAAATAGGCTCCCAAAGACCCCCTATGTCTGAGTTTTTGGCTTAAGAAACAACACATTTTATTTACGATCAAACTAAAGATGTACAACATGTCTACATAGTTTACAATTCTTGGTATCGCCACACTTAAGCTATGTTACAACAAAAAGGCAGTAAAAAAGTCTGTACGAGCCGCCGAAGATAGTCTTGGAGTAGTGTTCATTTCCATGTGTTTATTTTTGGGTCATTGACCGGGAGACCCCTTTACGCTTTATCTTTGACACTAGAACCCCTCAACTAAATTCGCTTACAACTAGACCCCCTCATCTACGTAAACCTTTCCTAACTCTAATTCGTGGATGGAATGAAGTGAAATACCGTTTGCCCTTGCTTATATGTACCCAGACATTCACTCTTGTCCATTTACAAACCCTAATAGGTCTTTACCTTATCTCTCTACTCTCATCTCACCTTCCATCGATAATCCCACAAACCCTAAATATGTTGTTCGAAAACCCTAAACAAACTTGGACCTATAATGGTCTTCTACAACTCATCGATCCGCAAACTTAGGGTTTCTAAAGAAGAGGATTTGAAGACTATTTTGAGAACGATTTGCAAAGACGCCGAAGTAGCTTAGGATTTGTTCTGCACCAGAATTTGAGGGTTAAATGAGTTGGTTTATCAGAAATCCCTACATTGGGGCGTTGTGGTTCGTGCATTGCTTGTACTGGAAGAAGACATTGGGTTGCGATTCTTGCGAATAAGGTTTTGGCAAAGGGAAACAAGGGGTGGTGGGGGAAATGGAGAGAGTGGGGAAAATGTTTTTGAGATAGCATCTTATGACCAGGAAAGGAGTAGGGGTAATTTTGGAACATTGAACAAGTTTTGACACATGTAAGGGTTGCAGACGGATTGTTGACTGAAGGGGTTTACAGGATAGGTTTACGTCGATGAAGGGGTCTAGTTGTTTGGCAAACTTAGTTTAGGGGGTCTTGGTGACAAAGAGGAATGGTTGAGGGAGTCTCCCGGTAAATAACCCTTTATTTTTCATCTAACTCCAAATAGAAACTCTTACTAATGGAGTCCCCTTAAAACACAACACCGCTTCTTTCTCCCCTTCAGTTCCCACCCGATACCAACTGTCCCCATCTCTCACTAGTTCTTTAGCTTCTGAAACAATATCTTTGCTCACCCTCCGAACATCCAATCCGATCTTTGCTAGATGCTCACCTCTACAATCTCTGTCTTCCCACTTCTCAAAGCAAGAAAGAGAAGAAACATAGGGTGCCGCAAACAGACACTCCATAGCTATTCTTGCCTCTTTATGCTGCGAAGGCATTTGCAACTCCATCGACTCGAGCAACGCTTTGACACGGCCCAACTGCCCTTCAAAGAAAGATCCAAATCCATAGCCATCGCTTCTCCTCTCCTCCACTGTGGTTCCATCCCCATAAGTTATGACTCCCCGGTTTCTAGTTCCATCACCGGTATTGATTGATTCTTGAGCTATCTTTAGAAACTTGGAAACACGCCTAGAGCTTTTCTGTCTCCCCATGTGTGGGAGACCAACCATGCAATTGAAGGCTAAAAGTTCCCTTCCTCCAAACTTCGTCATTTTCTTCATCTCGGATGCCAATCCCTCCAGATCAATCTCCTCAATTCTTAGTTCCAATCCGCAAGAAAAAGCGTGCTCACGTAGCCGCTCTTTTGTCTTCTCAAATCTCTGAAGGGGGTGTACAGATTTGGAGTCATCGCTCTTTAGTGATATGATTCGGGTAACTCGTTGGCGTTGCTTTGCAAGGGCCTCAATCAAGGGAGGCCATTGAACTCCTTCCCCCATGTCGAAGTCCACGATACAAATTTGCTCTGCATCCTCTGGTAAAGCCTCTAGGATCGATGAAGTAGCAATGAAATGAGCAAATCTTCCGTAAGGGAAGATTTGATAGAAGGCCCTGAACGCCGCCTCATAATTCTTGCTTGCTTCTTGTGTCAAATAGTCGAAATGTTGGTCCAGTGATTTGATCATGTAATACACCAGTCGTTGGGCGGCTCCACCTTGTGGACAAGCCTTATTTTCTAATCGCTTCAATATTACTTCCACGAGCTCTTTGTTTCGATTCTCCATGGCCTCTCCACAAGCCTTGAGCAAATGGTGTATGCTCACTTCATCATCGATTTCCATATTCTCCCCCGGAAAAACCAGGGGGGATTCATCAATTTCCGTATCCTCCACGGGAAAAACCAGGGGGAATTGGATTGATGAGACATCAACCGATTCTTCTGTAGTACTTCCTTGTGAAGGAGAAACATCATCACTTTCCGGCCAATTGAAAAATCCGTCAACTTCATCTATTCCAGAATCCTCCAGATCTGCCAAACATGGTTCTAATGAGGACTTGCCATGATACATGGACGAGATGAACGGGGTTGGCGTATAAAACTCCGAGGAATCCTCGGATATAGAGTGGAAAGAAGAAAATTCAAAATTTTCGGTGCCCGTCCACGTCTCGGGACCAGGAAAACAAAGTTCATGATGAAAGGAGGAATCTAAAGTGTTGTGGACTGACCATGAGGACTGATGGAGCTCAAGCTGCATCATTTCCATGGTTTCAAAACTGTGGTTCTCCAAAAAAGGGTGAGAAACACACGGCGGATTGTAACCCTTATGGAATGACCATAAGGGCTGATATTGCTCAAGCTGCATCATTTCCGTGGTTTCAAAAGGGTGTTTCTCCAAAAAAGGGTGAGAGACACACGGCGGGTTGTAACCCTTGTGGAATGACCACGAGGGCTGATGTTCCTCAAGCTGCAACATTTCCATGGTTTCAAAAGCGCGTGTCTCCAAAAAAGGGCGAGAAACACACGGTGGGTTGTAACCCTTATTATCAATGAAATTCTTACTCTTCCGAGCTTGGGTTAGGGAGTATATATATATATAGGCATGTCCATATATTATTGCTGCAGGTATGGAGTCAATGGTTCGGGAGAGACAAAGAAGATAAAGTAGATCCCATATCCCAGGCATCTTGGACTCAAGAGAGTTACTCAAATTAGTCCAATCAGACAAATTCCCTAAAATATTAACCTGTAATATAAAATTGTTGTGCAAGGTTGAAAGTAAGTTGGTAAAATACATGGAAATTTCAGATAGATACTCATTGGAATAATAAGAGATTAGCCATTGGCATCAACGTAATCTCAATTTGTATCTTATGACACCACTCTACCTGGAAAAAAGGATTTTTTTTTAAATGTGATAAATATTTCATGACGCAATATGGTTTTATTTAACAATTTGTTCCTTTCATTTTCCAGACATCAATGTATAAATCATTCATGCAATAAATTGATTTGATCAGAGATATCGGTTAAAGGCTTGTTCTAATCATGTTTGTCTTAGGAGAAATTAACGATACGACCTGACCGTCACTTTTCTTAAGAACGACAATTATTCTTTGTTTAAATGGATACCCGTGTGATCATCTTGATTTCTTAAATGGACAATGCACATCATATGATTGGTTCGAATCATCATCGCACGAGAGATCATCGTATGGGAGGATTTTGATTCGCAGTTTTTGGTTCGAATCATCATCGTTGAGTGCTTCGACTTTGCTAAAATTTATTGTTAATCCTATATTGATCAAAGCAAACAGATTTTATCTCTAGAAAAATGCACCTTGCACATTGGATCAAACCCATTTTTATAGGCACTGATCTAGGGTTGGCCATTTCCTCCGACCCGTTTGAATTCAATCTGATCCCCGATCTGAACGGATTGGCAATATGGAGATCTGTTTGGAGATTGGATAGGATATGGGAATTTTTTTAAAAAAATGTTTGGGGATCGAATCCGCACCGAATTCGTACCCGATCCGCCCCATCCCCGAAATATAGGGGTCTTTGGATACTTGTCATTGGCTGCCGACATACTCGGTGGCCAGTGCTTCGTTATTGTCTTCCTTTTCCTCATAGCTACTTGCTGTTGTAAAACTCTTGCGAACATGCAAGGATTGCTTTTGTTGCTATTTTTTTAGTAATTTGTAACTGGGATTCTAGTAATTTGTAACTGAGATTTTAGCATTTAACTCGTAACTGGGATTTTAAATTTCTAGTAATCTGATTTTTTTAAAAAAGGATTGGATCCCCGTTCCCCATTTGGAGTGGGGATGGAGGATGAAAATAAAGCCTCGTTGGGGATTGGGTAAGGGGTTTGGGGATTGAGGGTGGAGATAGTACTCTCTGTCCCCATGTCCATCCAGACACTGATCGACGATAAACATTGTGTTTTTCATGGATCAAATACTCAGCAAGCTCTACTAAATGAATGATTTGATCATCTATGTGGACCTGAAATAAGCCCGAAGAATAAATTTATTAAAATTCATAATTTTTGTTTTGAAAAATTATGGAAGTAATCTATCAACGCATATAAAGTTTTTCATATTTATAATCTTTCAAATTTTTGTATAGTTGTTTCTTTTTTAATCACAAAAAGTCCCGAAATAATAGTTAGGGATTGTCCCGGATAGTCCAAATTTTCTTGGAATGCAAAAATATCGTATCGATAAGATAATTTATGGGACCCACTCTTTAGAAGCAAGTCCAGCAACTGTCCCGGATGAGCAATGCTAGAGGCACTAAATAACTTACAAACTATTACACTAAAAGTAAATATGTCACTATCATATCTATGAATGATGTAAGGGCATCCACAGTGGACTCTTAAAATGGCTCCTAAGTGAGGCTCCTAAAATTTAGCAAGTCATTTGATCAATTATGGTCTTCAATGGGCTCTCAATACAAGCTCCCAGTGGTGGCTCCTAAGCATGACTCCTAACCCATTAGCTAAATCTAACTAGCCTTGTAGCTAGCTCTAAGTGAGGCCCAAGCCCTTTTAATCCTTTTTTTTATGGGACCCACACTTTTTTTTATTACTTTCTTCACAAAATAGAAAATTTTCTTGCTAGTCCATTGGGTGCACGTATGCTCTCTATATTTAGCAAACTCTAGGAGTGTCAAATGGACCCCAATTAGGCTTATGTGTACACCTTAGGAGTCAACTAAGTAGCCATTTTTAGGGAGCCCACTGCGGATGCCCTAATACATGGATATATTCACCTAGTAAAAGAATGTCACTTGCAAGTGGTGGCTAGCTCATGCGGTAGAGCTCTTGAATGCTCCACATTGCATCTCAGGATCGAGTCCCAATCCCCCCCTCCCCCATGTAATAGATTAGGAATGGCGAATGACAAAAAAAAAGAAAAAAAGAATGTCACTTATATATTTAGTACATTTGTTAGTGCCTCTAGCATTTTCCGTCTTAGATAGTTAGTGGAGATGATCCATTGCCACAAAGGAGGTAGAGGGTAGGGAGGGGAGATCTGAATATTTTCTGATCGAACGACTATATCTTTTTTTTAAAAGAAAACCCCAGAAACATAATGCATTCATTAAAAAGACAAGTAAAAAAGGACATTACCGGCCGAAAATACAAGAAAAACAACAAAGAAAAATAAGAGGGAAAAAAAAACCGCAAAAAAAGTTGCAACGATTAATCCTTGACAGAATATGGTTATCAACAGCTGCAGAAGTTGCCAAATTTTGAAAGTAGAGAACAAGGGTGTTGATATTGACAATCTTGGAAAATTTTGTAGAGGGACGTAAATAATTTTACGTCTCTTTAAAAGGTTAGATTCCCGTACAGGAAAAGCAAAGGAGTCCAGCTAGACGTACACCATTTTTGTGTACACCAATTGTACACCACCTTTGTGAAACCCATTTCGGGTCCCGCACGAATAATCGGAGCCGCTCAATATTCTTAAAACACTTTTTTTAGGGTCTTTGAAAAAAATCAACTAATTTTAACATCGGTAAGGCATCGATCGATTATGCGCCCAATTTGATGTTAAAATCAGTTTTTTTTTACAGAGGCCCTTAAAAAAGCGTTTTAAGAATATTGAGCGGCTCCAATTATTCGTGCGGGACCCGAAATGGGTTCCACAAAGGTGGTGTACAATTGGTGTACCCATAGGTTTTTCCAAAAGGAATATGGAAAAGAAATATGGGAGTCTGGAACAGATAGAGTTTATTTTTGAGGAAACAGAAACATAATCATATATAAGAAAAAAAAAGAAAAAAAAAACGACCTGGCAATATGGTTAACTAGCATGAACCCGTGCTATATATGCACGGAGACTTGAAATAAAATAACGTGTTTTCCCTTTTTTTGATTAGCTAAAAAATTGTACTTTAAACCACAAAGTTCATGCATTAAAATATTGGATCACTTAGATTAGATCAAAAGAGTATAACAATTCTATTTCCTATTTGGTCATCTTGACTCTAATTTTCCATGGTGATTGATTCTATTATATAATAATAATTTAGCGATGAACCCGTGCTATACACAAATAAGGGCAACAGATCAATTTTTCATGCATCTAACAGTGGCAAGTTAAACCAAGGACTTCTAGCCTAGCGGTTATCTCCTGGTTCTCCCACAAGGGAGACCAGAGTTCGAGCCTCGGCAGAGGCGTTTGGGCTTTAGGGCTATGGATAGCTTCTAGACCTTCTCTGGACTAACTCTCTAACTCCCCTGCTAACCCCCCACTGATGTATATCGAATGGCAAAAAAAACTAAAAACTGTGGCAAGTTAACCAAAGATCAATTTTTTTATGTGTATGTATAAGTTGAAGGAAAATGAAAAACCATTCATGCAATACTAATATAGATAGATCGATCAATTTTTCATCCTATGGTGGCAAATTAACCAAATAGAAAAGCGAAAGAAAAAAGATAAAAGGAAAAAAATGTGAAATCATGTATCATAGGTTAGAACTGGCGATATGGCGGTCACACACTATGAAGAGAATCTCGAAAAAGTCACTTCACTTCACTTCACACAAAATCATTGTTAAATCGAGGGAAGAAACAACCAAAAGAAAAGATCAATGCCAAACTGATTTACGGAATATAGTTTCTATGCCATAAAAAAAAATTTAAAAAAAGGTAATAGCCTGAAAAAAAGGTAATAACCCATTTAATCTTGTATGTGTAATAGCCTGAAAAAAAATACAAAAAAACTAATTAGTATACTCGATCAATTAAAAAAAAAAAAAGGTCGAAGTGTGCTCAAAATTATTTACTAAGACTAATCTTCGAAACTCATCCTACAGTGACACATTAACCTACCATGAAAAAAAAATACAAATAATTCATGTAGGAAACAAAAAAAAAATGGAAGAACATCAATAATAAAAAATTTACCTTCAGAAGAAAAATTTTAGCTATTCAATCTCTTTCTCCCACCCCGTGAGGTGTAAGTATAGACATAGTTTTGGATGAGTAGCCTAAAATCATATTGGATATATACAGACATAATTTTGGATATTCAATTAATCAAGTATGGAAATTAGAAAGTATAAATATTTGAAATATATGATTGAATAAGATTGGAAAATTTAAAATTCAAAAAGGGGCAAGATTAGTGGATTTCAATACATTCTTCAATCAACATTGTCTATGACAAACCAACTAATTCACGACACTTGTCGCACGTACGGCTATAAGATATGTGGTTGTTTTGGCTCTGTTGCTCAGTTATCGGACTGTTTGGATACGTACTTATTCCATTTTAGATTTCTCGTTTTCTACTTTTAGGTGTTTGGCAGTTTATAGAACAAATGCCAAAATTAAGTAGGGAGAGAAGAGATTTTTGACTTTTCATTTTTCACTTTTCTCAATATGGTTAATAAAACGACCTACAGAATGTATTCTGCACATATCTCTTAAACACTACTCATCTTGCAAAATGCATTGTGCATATTTCTCTCAAACACTCTGTTAGATTCAAAATACATTCTGACCATAATCTAAAAAGCTGAAAAACCAAAAAGTTGAAAATGAAATGCTAAAAATGAGCTTCCCAAGCACCCCCTTAGACTGTAGTTAGTTTTAGTCTTTGTTTTTGGTTTTCTTGTGTTGATTTTGCTTTCCGGATTGCAGTTTGCTTCGAGCAGTTTTCTTTTGCAATGATCTCTCTCATGTCTGTGTTGAATAGGGATGGTAATGTCAAAGACTTGGCAACGTCTTCTTATTGGCTCATGGAAGTCGTCGTTATGTAGGCTAGTTGCATACGCCATTGTCGTGTGCATATTCTGTTTAAGGTAGTCCAGGCTTATTGTTGGAGATTTCAGTGTTTATTTTCAAGAGTTTATTCCCTTGTTCATGATGTCCTCTTATCTCTGTAATTTGATCTTTGGATCTACTATTTATTGACATTGAATTTCAAAAAAGAAGAAGAAGAAGAAGAAGAAGAAGAAGAAGAAGAAGACATGATATGCATTTGTTTTTATGTAATGTTTGTATTAGTTCTCCAATTTTAAAGGAAATGCTCATTACATTTTGACATCATAATCGTCAGTATCGTTTTGTTTTTTTTCAAAAAAATTCGCCTTTGTTAATTTTGCATCATTTTTAGTGGATTTTTGGTTCGTCTTAACGAAAAGAATCTAAACCGTAGTAAAAAATTATAATCAAAATATTTAAAATTGATAAAAAAAAATTCCAAAACAAACATACTTCTTGGATTATTTGTTTCTTTTTTTAAAAAAAATAGTTTGTTTCATAATTTTTAGTTTTTAAATTTCTCTCGTCGAGACAAACTAATAATTCATAAAAAATTTGACGCAAAACTAACAAAAGCAGAAAAAATTAGAATAAGGAGTAAGGACGAAAATAATCATCCAGGATCGTATTGACCAAACAGGTTTTTTCAATCAACAGATTCAGTCGGCCAGAATATTCTCTCGTCACCATCGTTGAAAGTGTCGTGTAAATTCTGCTGCACCAAAAAAAAAAAAAAAAAAGGTGTCGTATTTACCGTGCGAACAATCATCGGATTTCCACATTGATCGAATAATGTTTCAGGATAGATCATAATCTTAGATTACATCATTCTTTTACTAAGAATAGCTATATATTCAGTGCTATGTGGTCACAGTGATTGGTTTAATTAGAAGTAAGAGTTCACTAATTGATTTTTTTATTCTCAAACATTTTAAAATACTTCTAGAGGCTATCCAATCAAACAATTATTTCAATTATTCTTAGAATTGATTATTTAATTTGGTGTTAAAAATTTTGAAAAATAATGCACAGAAGTACGTACTTTCTTTTTTTCTGTGAAAAAATTGCAAGACTTTTTGTAATGGACGAGCAATTAGAGATGGACGTATTTGATACGTGGGAGACATAAATTTCTCGAATATTTACATCCATGTCTACATTATTTAGGGTAAGTTTCCCAAACGATTTTATCAAGATTTGATAAAATCAACCCTTGATTTTATTAAATGAGGAAGAGATTTGATAAAATCTGAGATTTGATAAAATCCGGACCTCCACTTTCCCGATCGAATTTTGACGGTCCGAACCGTCCAATGTGTTTAAAAGGTGTTTTCAAGTCGCCTAGGAGAAATCATTAAAAAAAATACCGGGAAGGGTTTGATCCGAGTAGTTTTCACAAAACCGTACATATACAGTTTTTATGAAAAACGGCTCGGATCAAGCCCTTCCCGGTATTTTTTTTTTGATGATTTCTCACGGGGACCTTTGAAAACACCTTTTAAACACATTGGACGATTCGGATCATCGAAATTCGATCAGGATCAATGAGGTGTGGATTTTTTTAAAATCCGGGAGAGTGGACTGGAAGTGTACTGGTGTATATATATGAGTACACTTCCAGTCAGGGAGCCCGGATTTAAAAAAAATCCGGACCTCCACTTTCCCGATCGAATTTCGATGATCTGAACCGTTACAGTTTTTATGAAAAACGGCTCGGATCAAGCCCTTCCCGGTATTTTTTTTTGATGATTTCTCACGGGGACCCTTGAAAACACCTTTTAAACACATTGGACGGTTCGGATCGTCAAAATTCGATCGGGATCAATGAGGTGTGGTTTTTTTTAAAATCCGGGAAAGTGAAGTGTGGTGTGTATATATATATATATATATATATATATATCAAATCTCTTCCGCATTTGATAAAAAAAAAAAAAGCTGAGATTTTGGGTTGATTTTTGGGAAACTAGGCCTTAGTAATCTACCTATATCAACAATTATGATAATTCGCATAAGTTATAATTCGCGCAAGTTGGCCTTGATATCTAATTATAAAAAAAAAAATAGCTTTGATAATTACTTATGAGCATTTTTGTGGGATTTTTACCTTTCTTCTGGGAGGAAGTATTACTTTCAATACACGTAGAGAATCATCTATACATTAGTAAAATCACATTGACTAACTCATAACATGATTTTGGGGGATATGCCTTTGAATAAATAACGTCTATAGAACATATTTTAACTCCTCCCTAACCTATCCCAATACAAACATGCATTCAATTTACTACATACTTCTACGTTTGTACTACCAAATTGAGTTTTTTTAAAGATGCAACGTGATAAAACTGGAAACTAGGGTTGAAAGATGAAAAATCAATGGCGAGTTTGGCGTAACTTTTTAGAGGTTTTTTGGTTTTAGTTTTTAATTTTTACTAGATTTGAGTATAATTTTGTACATCAAATTATTCGGCTCGACATGAAGAATAAAAAAGTATAGAATATAGACCGAAGTTGAAAAAAATTCATATTAAATGATGTAAAAGACCCAAAAAGTCAGTTATTTTCCTTCATCTTATATAAACTTTTTTTCAACTTTGGTTCATATTTTTATACTTTTTCGGTTCTTCTTATCAAGATGAAAAATATGGTGTAAAAATTTGACCCGAATTTGGTAAAGATTAAGAGAAAATAACCAAATAGACCGGGCGGGAAAGTCAAAAAAATTAGGCCCAACCCACCTACCTAAGTACGGAAATCTGAATGCTAAATTTTATAAGCTGATCAAAAACTGTTTAATAAAAATAAGAGCTGAATCAAAACAAATTGTTTGATACAGGGACAAAGAAACAAAACTTGACCATGTTTGTTGAGGTGGTGCATGGGTGGTGGTGGGGAGGCAGGGTGAAGAGATAGTGGTGATTGTGGTCGTGGTGGAGAGTTGGTTTAATTGTAACTGTAGAAGGTGGTGGAGAGATGAAGATAGTTGGGGCGGTGGAGGTGAGAGATGGTGTTGGTAGCACTCCTGAAGAGGTGGAGTGGTGGTGGTAGGCTGGTAGTTGTGGTGGAGTGGTGTTGTAGTTGTAGTTGCTGTAGTGGTAGTGACAGCTGAGGATGGTGATGGTAGTGGTGGTAATTAATGGAGTAGTAATAGTAGAGTGGTGGCGCATGGAGTCCACAGTGGAGGTCGTGGAGCGGTGGTTGTGATGGTGGTGATGCTAATCGCTGTCGTGGTTGTGGCAACGGATCTTGAATAATGATCGCGGTGGTGCTGAAAGGATGGTAACGTGTAACTCATAAATTAAGCAGAAACTCATAAATTCAAGAGTTTTTTATTGAAACATCCCTTAAACTATCACTTGTTTCTCTACTTAGTACTTGAACTTTCAAAATCATTTATGTAGTCCCTGGACTTCCTTACTTAAAGTGCATGTGGTCCATTTTTTAACTTCCGTTAGTTTCATGGACGGAAAATGGTATGTGTTCGCGTCACACGGGATTATTCTTCCAAACACAAGGGTAAAAACGTCAGCTGCTTACTTCCCTCCCCATTCATCGACACCAGTTCCACGAAACAGAGGAAGAGGGAGAGACAGATAGAGAAACAAGTTTTGTTGAAGAAATACGGTTTCTCAATCCCTAATCTTCGGATGGACGATCGATTGAGGCAAGGAGATGAGCGTATCCCTAACTGTAAGTTCGTATTTCACGTCTGATTTTCAAAACTAGGGCTTTTTTATTTTTTTACAGATTTTCACAACTGGAAGATGATTGATATTGTAGGGTTTTGTACAGAATGGATTCTTCATTATTTCGCTTTTGTACACAATTTCCTTCACTTTGTCGAAAAAAATTGTGCGTGAAGCTAGATTGCATGGGTTTTTTTTATTTCGCTTTTTTGGTGTGCGTTAATGTTTGATGGTTATTATAATTGGTGGTGTGGTGATATCATATACCGCCTTTTGGTGGTTGAAATCTAGCGGCAACTTTAGTTTTTGGAAACTTTAATTAACCAGCATTTGCAATAGCAGCTGTGTTCGCGGATTAAGTCTTTTAATTTGGGTTCTGTATTGAAATAATTTTGGATTCTTTTCTAAGCCATAGCTGATCTGTTTTTTTTTTTCCAAGAGAGAGAGTGCCCTGTTTTTTTCTAAGAGAGAGAGTGCTCTGTTTTTTTAAAGAGAGAGAGTGCTCAGTTTTTTTTTTTTTTTTTTAGAGAGAGAGAGAGAGCTCTGTTTTTTTCCTAAGTCACAGCTAATATTAGATTTGCAGATTATAGAGGGAAATTTGTAAGTTTGGCGCCAACTGGTGTCTAGACATGGAGGATGACGTTTTTACCCTTGTGTTTGGGAGAATAATCTCATGTGACGCGAACACATACCATTTTCCATCCATGAAACTAACGGAAGTTAAAAAATGGACCACATGCACTTTAAGTAAGGAAGTTCAGGGACTACATAAAGGATTTTGAAAGTTCAAGTACTAAGTAGAAAAACGAGTGATAGTTTAAGGGATGTTTCGATAAAAAACTCTAAATTCAAATCTGCTTAATTTTCATAAAATTTTTAGCATATCTTTTAAGAGACCTAAGTATAATTTTAAGAAATTTATTCAGAGGCGAGAGGAGAGTTATAGAGAGAGAAAAAGAGAAAGAGAGATAGCGGGCGCCAGCTCCTTCCCCGGATTTAGCCTTGGCGGCCAACCCACCCCCCTCCCCCTTTGCACCCTTCCACCTACCTCCCCGATTTTCTCTCCGACTTTCGATCTTCTCTATGGCTGTGCTTCCTTAGCATTGGAGACTCCTTGTGGCAGACGATCCTCTCCGTTCCGATATAGGCGACCACGCCCAATTTTTGGACTAGGGGGGAGCCGGATTTGGGATTTTTAAATCCGGGCTCCTGACAACGACGGCGGCGGTGGGTGATAGCTCCGGCGTTTTTATTTTTCTATTCTTTTTTTTTCTTTTGTATATATATATATATATATATATTGTTAGTTTTGTAGGGGGTTTTGGCCTGCGGTTTTGAGGGACGGTGGTTTTTGTTTTGGTTGTATTGTTTGCCGGTTTTTGGGTTGGTGGTTTTGATTAATATATTTCTATCTCTTCACCAAAAAAAAAATGTAAATATAATCATCAAACCAAATCAATTTTTTTTGGTCAATAGAGAGAATTTTTTTATTAAACCAACCGTGTTATCGCCATTACATGGAAGAAAGACGAATCTGGGGTGGGTGCTGTGTGGTAGGTGTTGTGCGGCAAAACTACGTCATTTTGCTTGATTTTTGTACACACTTCCAAAGCTTCCAAGGGTCTTGTTTGGAGGAAGAAAAAATCATTAGAAAGTGCCTAAACCCTAAACCTAAAGTGTCTAAACCCAAAGTGCCTAAATTCAAGTGCATAAACCCACTATATCCTACCCCAAAGAGCTTAAATCCCCTAAAATTGAACCCCAAAATTAAACCCCACACTTAACTCTCCAAACAGGGCCCTTGGATATACTAAGAAAATGAGCAAAACGACGTAGTTTTGCCGCACAACATGGCGCACAACACCTACCGCGCAACGCCTCCCCCGAATTCGGTAAGACACCGGTGACAGCGAAGACCTGAGGGAAGCTAATCTGTCACGTCTTAACTTCAGGCCTTACAGTTCGGAACACAGTGATACAACCGCAAAACACACAAAACTATTCTACCACCAAAGATAAAGGCCGAAACAAAAGTCTAAGAGCGCCGACGACGTGCTATGGCCAACAAAAGGCCAAAGAAACGAAACATATAGTATGTGCATGTGTGTGCGGCAAAATAGAAAAAAATACAGAAACACAAAACATAAAATTAATCTACGTGCATCTAAATTACAGATCCTCTTCCAAAGCAAAATTCACTACCAGCATCAACGTAAGCCAAGAAACAGATGGCAAGGGGCAGCGAACCAGCAACATCAAACTTGCAAGCAAATGGGAGGCCAAAGCCATACAACCCAGCAACATCAAAAACCAAAACAAGGCCTAAAACTAGATCCCAAAACAAAGCAACAGACATGCACGTATTAACCGATCGGATCGGACGGGGAAGGGGAAAAACGAAGAGGGAAACCGGGTCCAATCGGAGGAGGGAAAAAAAGAAAGGGGAGGAACAACCGATTGGACTGGGAGAGGGGAAAACAGGGGAGGGAGCCAATCGGTTGGGAAAGTAGGAAAAGGGGGAGAAGCCGCTCGGCGGGGAGAGGGAGGCCGAGCAACTCGGAGAGAACATGCATGGCTAGCGGGGACCAGAGAAGGCCGGAGAACGGAAACGCCGGAGACAGCTTGGCAAGCTTGCATATCTCCAGATCTGGATAGCCAAGAACAGATCTGGTGGATCTAACACAATGGATTTTAGACATTGATTAATATCACTTTAACAAAACGGATTTTAGACATTCACAGGAATAAATTTTCACAAGGAAGAACATACAAGGAATTTTTTTATTTTTTGATCGGCTAGGGCTTACGGAATTACTCCATGACATGCAGAGATCCTCCAATACATTGGTAAATCATTTTTTTTTTTGGGGGGTAAATATTAGCAAATCACATTGACTAACCCATTCCATGATCTGGGAGATATGTATTTAGTCCTCAATTATTTTCAACTGTTTTTTTTTTTTTTTTGGTCTTTGAATAAATATTTGATAGCTTGTATAGAGTATACAACATATTTTAACTCCTAGCTTACGCATCGCAATAAAAAAATGCATTCCATACTTCTACTTTTTAAGTTTTTTTTTTCTTCTAATAACCAAATGTCCAGGTTTTTACACAAACAAAATAAATAATCGACTAATTCTAGGATCCTGAAAGTAACAACCGTGTATAACCCCAATGGCCCCAAGGTTCGGGATGGTTGGCGTGCATGAAATTCAAACATGAGACCTGATGGTTAAGCACTTATTGGTTTCACAAGTCTACTTTGCCGATCCCTTTAGGTTTTAGTTTTGTTTTTAAATTACATCAGAAGAGGAGTACAAGTTATACACATTGATGTCAACACCCTTTAGAATATCCAATTCGTTCCCTGAGTAACATATGATGCTTTTATGTTTTTTACACAAACAAAATAAATAATCCGCTCCGCTTGTTTGGGGCAAAAAATATTTTCATCGAAAAACATTTTATGGCGTATGGTACAACAAAAAAAAAACAAAAATCAACGAAAAACATTTTCTAGAGTTAATAAAAAAATGAACCACCTGTGGTGGAAAATGATTTCTGGATTTTTAAAGCGGCAAATGTTTTCCAAGGATTGTGCCTCTTTCTACTCGACTATCGTTTTCCTCTTTCATATGCACAAACACACTCTCTCTCTCTCACTCTCCGTATCTATTATATATATATATATATATACCCCAAGCTTCTTATCCGGACCCCCGGTTTGGACTAGAAGCTATGCCTATATGTATGTGTATATATATATATATAGGCAAATTTTCTAGTCCAAACCTCCCGAAAATAAGGAAAAATTGATTTTTTTGTGTTACAAATTATTTATGGAAAATCCGAGCCGTCCAATGTGTTCAGAAGGTGTTTTCAAGGGTCCACGCAAAAAATCTTCAAAAAAAAATACCGGGAAGAGCTTGATCCAAGCAGTTTTTCGCAAAAACTGTAAATATAAAAATTTTGCGAAAACTGCTTGGATCAAGCCCTTCCCGGTATTTTTTTTTTGAAGATTTCCCCGTAGACCCTTGAAAACACCTTCTGAACACGTTGGACGGATCGGATCGTCAAAAAAATGCTCGGATCACGGAGGTCCGGAGCCGGACTAGAAGTGCTCCCTATATATATATATATAGGTAAAGCTTCACATCCGGACTTTTCATTTCCGGACCTCGTGATCCAAACATTTTTTTGACGATCCAATCCGTCAAATGTGTTCAGAATGTGTTTTCAAGGGTCCTCGCGAAAAATCTTCAAAAAAAAATACCAGGAAGGGCTTGATCCAAGCAGTTTTTGCAAAAAATATATATTTACATTTTTTGCGAAAACTGCTTGGATCAAGCCTTTCCCGGTATTGTTTTTTGAAGATTTCCCGCGTGGACCCTTGAAAACAACTTCTGAACACATTGGACGGATCGGATTTTCCAAAAATAATTTGCAATACAAAATTAAAAACCATTTTTTTCTTATTTCCAGGAGGTGTGGATAAGAAGATTTTCGTATATATATATCTGCGTATATATCTCTACGTAGATCGATAATATACTATATTTTTACAAGTATATAACTTTTTTACACCGGGACAAAGCTAGGATCATGAGTTAATGGGACCAAAAACACTATAATTGTTTTATTCTCCCTTTCATGACAGAAAGAACTACAAGTACGAAAATGTAAAAGTACTCAATTCTTTCATTAGAAGCAATATTAAAAAGTGCAAAATAATTTCAATATAAAAAACAACTTTAATTTCAATATCAAAAACAACTTCTACTTTTTATATTTAAAATGAAATGATGCTCACAAAAAACAACTTCGACTTCCAAATTTTAAATTTTCATGTTGACACAAGTTTTCTCTCTCCAAAAAAATTTGAAACCGAAAATTTAGAAGAAACAAAACTTAACTTTGATCTACCGAAGAACAAATTAACAAATGTAAAGGTTGGGGTTTCATTTATGTCTCATGTGCTCATGAAGAGGGCGTTTCAAAGGGATTTTGATTAATTAAAGACAAAATAAGTTGGAATTTTTATCCTCCAAGATCACATCCGAATGCAATAATTCATGGGGATTTTTCTACAAGATTATAAAAGAAGAAGAGTTCATGGCCGTTCAAGAAATCTGCAAGAAAAGTAAGGAGTGAGAGAAACACCCGGGGTCTTGGGCCCTGTTTATTTGGTGGGATTTGGAGGTGGGACCCAAAATTCCATGCTTTTTTTTTTTTTTTTTTATCATTTGTCATTACTAATCTATTACATGGGGTAGGGGAAATGGAATTCGATCCCGGAATGCAGTGTGGGACTTCCAAGAGCTCTACCGCATGAGCTAGCCACCACTTGCCCCAAAATTCCATGTTTGATAACCTTTTTTCGGATGGGATTTGAAATCTCTCACCAATTTTTATCCCAAAGCGTATGGGATATAAAATCCCATGGGGGGTGGGATTTGGATAGGATATGGATTTTTCAATGGCTAAAACAACAAAAAAGTGTTTTCCAATGGCTATATTACCATGTTGCCCTTGGCTTTTTATTACTCCCTCCGTCCCTTTTTAAATGTAGACATTTCCATTTTGGGTTGTCCCTAAATAAGTGTGTAGTTTGAAAAGTTAATGGGTAAAAATTTGTATAATTATCATTTTGCCCTTTGAAAAGTTAGTGGGTAAAGAGTTAATAGATAAAAGTGGAGGATAATTTTGGAAAGTAGGGGTAAAAGTTGATGTGAAAAGTGTAAAGTGGAGGAAAAAGTTGATGTGAAAGGTGTAATGATGGTGTTTCTTTAATAAGTTGGATTTACGAGGTAACACATTTAAAAAGGGACGGAGGGAGTATTTTTTTGAAAGATGTATGAACAGAGGCGGAGCCAGAGGGGGGTGTGGCACGTGCCACCTCGGATCCCAAAAAAAATTATTTTTTGTATTACAAGAGCAGTGTTATTCTTCACAACGCGTATTATTTTGATATTAGGCATATTGATGAGTAATAGTCGATGAAAATGTGTAATTTTTAGGTGTCAAGTATATTGATGGATAATTAACCTATAAAAATATTTATCCTTTCAGGTACTAAAAATAATTAATCTTAGAACAATTGTATCTTTTTTTAAATTGATAACAATCCCTCTGCCCGTAACAATAATTCACTACTAAAAAACCTCTAATTTTTGGATAAAAAAATAAAGCACTTCCGTGCATGATTCCATACATTTTTTTACACAAAATTAAAGAACTAATTGAGATTTTTGTCCAAAAATTGAACGTCGTGTTATAATAGACTATCTTTGTGGGACAAAGGAAGCAAAGATATTGATTTTGGATATCACCTGCGAATCAAAATTTTGACTCCGTCCTTGTGTATGAATGTTATTTCTAGAAATTTTGTAATTGATTCTTTCGCGTAACAAAACACACATTTGATGAATTCTCCACTTCTTTTTTTTTTCCCCTAACTAGGAAGAATCAACTATTACCAACCAACTAAAGGCAAAAAAAAAAAAAGTGTTACTAACGTATAGGAAGGATTAACTCAAATAATATAGCGAAAAGAAACTTTGTAACATAATTAACCCCCAAAAAAGACTACACCAACTAAAGGCCAATAAAAAAAACAACTTAAGCACTACACGTACAAATTAATGTTTAATGTTGCTTTGTTTGTTATTTTTCAAAAGGTTAAGGATTAGTCTTTTTGTCATGAACCTAAAATGAGAATAGAATAATAGAAATTGAAAAGGTCCTCCCCACCTCTTTTATGCTAGGCTCTGATTGGATCTTAGGGAAAGGAAGAATTTTTTTAAAAAAATTTCCCTCCCTTTGTTTTGTTCTAAAAACAAAGAAAGGAAAATATTCAAATTCCTAATTAACTTTCCTCTCATTTTCTCTTCAATTTTCCCTCTATTTCCTTGTTAATTATTTTCCCTTCTTTTCTCTTTCTTTCCCTAAGTTCCAAACCGAGCCTTAACTTTTAGATTCTAAACTCAAAACAACAAATCCATTTTGCGGGAATGAATTTTGGGGGTGGATGCCAAGCACCCAAAATTGGAAAATGGAGAATTCAAAAGCCAAAAAGAGCTTGCCATGCAATTTATAACACCCTCAGAAAAGTTTAGGAACCCTAATAAGGCATATGCAGCAAGTGATGGATTCTGGCACTCTGAGCTAGCTGCAGTGTTTCTTTGATATAAACTGTATTGTTCATACATCAAAATGGTAAGGTTTTTCTTTTCTTTTTCTTTTTTTTTCTATAACTGGATGTCCGGGTCAGTTTGCGACTTGTGCGATCGTCAACCATTAATTCGGGGCTGTGAAGTTAACGACCAGGCAAATCCTCCATCGGCCTTAAGATTTGGAATGTTTCATGTTTGGCCTCCGTGGAATTTCAACATGTAACCTCGGAGAAGACTTGGCAGTCATTGCTTTTTACAAACCCACTCGGCCAAACCCTTTTGGGATCAAACTCGCTAAGTTTTGCACATACAAAGACTGGGAAGAATTTTAGAAGCGACGAATGTATTCATTTCTCAGGACAAAGACTAAACACATTGGAAGGGTGAAAGAGAAGCCAAATTTGGTTTTCCAGACTTCTCCTCTATCTTGGTCCCTCGACTCAAATCCAACTCACTGGAAGACCTGTCCATTACCCACGTGGTACCGGATCATTCTAACACTAAACATTTATGTGCGGTTATACACTGAGCCGTGGACTCCACGAAAATGTGTGGTGCTGGAACACCACGTGACCGTACTCAGTGGCGGCCCCATATAGGGGCAAGGGGGGTCAAGCGACCCTGCTGGACTGAAATTTTCTATTGCCGTATATATATAATTTTGGGTATTTTTGTAATTTTGCCCCCATATTGTATAGATTATTTTCTAATCTTGCCCCAAGTAACAAAAAATAAATATAACTATGCCCAAATAATTTTTCCGGATCACCTCCAATTATTTTTCTGTTTTACACCCATTGTTTTTGCCTTTTAACTGGTCTCTCTATACACAGTCATAGATATGCAACTCCAAGAGCTTAACAATCGTTTTAATGAGGTGAACACTGAGTTGCTTATATGTGTTGCATGTCTTAATCCATCCAACTCATTTGCAAGTTTTGACAAGCAAAGGTTGAATCGCTTTGCTGAATTTTATCCTAAAGACTTCTCGGATATTCGATCATTTAATGAATGTTATGTTCTATCATAAAGTGGAGCACAACCACATAGATAATTTTCTTTTCTGTGTTCTCATTATTCTCTAACTCCTCTCTCTCTCTCTCTCTCTCTCTCTCTCTCTCCCCCTCCCTCCCCAAGTAATACGACATACTACTTTTTGGTTGAATAGATCTCTTTTCGTTTAGTATTCTAATGTACTCCCTTCGTCCTATTTTGATAGATTCCTACGAAAAAAAATGTGCAATTTTTAAATAAAAAATAAAGTATTCATTCAGCTCATAATTTTTAAATTTTCCTCACCAAATTAAAAAACTAATCGAGATCTTTAATTTAGTACAAAGAAACTCGGAAAATCAAGTACGAAAATACTTTATACTTTTATCTGAAAAATTAACATCTTTCGAGGGACCATCAAAATTGAATGAAGGAGTATATGCTATAGATTTTTTACCCCGCTGATGGTAAATCTTGCGTCCGCCCTGACCGTAGTCTAAGAGAACTGAATAATTAAACTCAAGACTTTTCTATCTTTTTCGACAGGCAGTAATGACAAAAAGATTAGATTTCAGACTTGTCCATCTTGGTCAAAGAACTCCAGCTAAAACCATTTGGAAGACCATATAAAATTCGAAATACAACCTGGATAAAACTAACAACTTACTGCATATATAAATTGAGCCCTCAGAAAATTAGCAAGATTCCAACATTGATTGTGTTAACACCTTTTTTAAGGTGCATAAGGGAACTACTACTTCAGCCCTTACAACTCTGGCTCTCTCTCCTGTCTTACACCAATTCTATCAATTTGGGTTTTTGTTTGAGACTTTGAGGGCCAAACCGATTGTCGTTCCGGGCCTTCCGGCAGCTTAAATTAGACATCGATCATCGACTACACCCTCGTGTCGATGGTTCGCATACACTGAACCAACTTTTCAAAGAATGGCTTTGCTGGAAGCTCTTGAAGTGGCAACTTGCTTCCTCTGCCTGCTCGTGATGCTCTTCAAGTTGATGACATAGTTTGGGACGGTCCCTTCTTTTAGTTGATGTTTCTTATTTTGGTGCTCTTTGTTTTTTGTCTGGTTCTCATCCGTACAGAGCTTTGCTCCAGCTTTAATTGAACTCTCACAATTAATCGAGATACGCGTGAGTTAGGCCGGACCTGAGATATCAAAAAACAAAAACAAAATACCTTCCGTTTTGATAGAGTTCGGTGTTTCGGTTGTTGGTTGTTGGAAGCTTCATAGAGGTTGTTTTGGTGTTTGCTTTTTAGAGTGGTGCATGGGTCTTTTTATTCCTATATTTATACTCCCTCCGTCCATTTTTAAATGTGTTACTTCGTAAATCCAACTTATTAAAGAAACATCATCATTACACCTTTCACATCAACTTTTTTCTCCATTTTACACTTTTCACATCAACTTTTACCTCTATTTTCCAAAATTATCCTCAACTTTCACCCATAAACTCTTTACCCACTAACTTTTCAAAAGGACAAAATGATAATTGTACAAACTTTTACCCATTAATTTTTCAAACCACACACTTATTTAGGGACAGCCCAAAATGGAAAGTTAAACACTGAAAAAGGGACAGAGGGAGTATGATTTAATATTCTCAATAACCTAACCGGAAAATGATTTTCACCACCCCTTTTATCCCCAAAAACTTCTTTTTTTGCTTTTATTCACTTGAAAGTACCAAATTGCCCTTCATACAGAAAAAGTGACTCATGAGGTAAGGGTAATTTGATAATTTCAAAGTAAATAAATACAAAAATCAAGTGTTTGGGGGATAAAACGGGGCTGTGAAAATCATTTTCCGAACTTCCCAATCCTTTTTTTATATATTATTGCAACGTTGTTGTTGTTCCGTAGCTCATAGCCATTAATTTGTGCTTGTCCATCGAATCTCCCTGAATCTATCGCTATCGCTAGAGTCACCATATATGGATTCATTTCTTTCTCCGTATTTGTTTGTTTAGAGTGATTCCCTATTGTCTGGGTATCCTATTCTTTGACCTTCTCTAGTTTTTGCTTGTACTCCGCGTCACCTTCACCTTCTATCGAGGATATTTTTTGACCTTCTCTAGTCTTCACTTGTAGTCGGCGTCAACTTCTGTCGGGAATATTTTTTGACGTTCTCTAGTCTTCACTTGTACTCGGCGTCATCTTCTATCGACGATTTGCCAAAGCTGGATGCATATCCACGATGGGCGCGCGTTACATATCTATGGTACTTTGGCACTTTAGTTGTGTATATACTCAAATTTAATTACTTATGGAAAGGAAAGGAGTTGTCACTAGGAGAATTTGTTGTTTGTATATGATGAATTCTGTTCTTATCAATGAATTTGTTTTGATTCTCTCATTAAACAGGAGCATTAAGCATCTTAATTAGGCCCCCTTTCACAGAGTTCAGTTTTTTTTTTTTTTTTTGGCTATTTGAGTTTTTTAGTAGTTGATTTATGTAAAGATAATGATGATCTGTCTCATCATTATTTGAGTTTTTTTGGCTAGGTAGCTAGTAGTAAAAGGCAGGAAAGCCAGGCCCAGATGAAAACGTAAAAAGCCAAAAAAGTTCAAAAATCAAAATAGTGGAAAGGGCCTATGTACAATGGTTTATCCT